>VFFE01007070.1:1173349-1221426 GCA_008921705.1 Burhinus oedicnemus | reverse complement strand
GCATCAAAAATAGAGTTTTAAGCATTTACCAACTATCTACAAATAGTGCTTGTCAGTGATACCCATTTGTGGGAGCAAACATACTGTTACTCTTGAAAACACTTGTAATGAATGTTTTCCTCATTAGCAACAGGAACTGGTAAAACTTGGCACTTTTAATCTTCAACAGTTCACAGAAGGTTCTTCTTAGCCTTGTTTCCTAGGGAAATGAAGCTCACACTTTCGTTGTCTGTCTATTTAATCAGCTGGATGGAAAAGGGAGCCCCTATTTGTATCCTACGTGAGTGGGAAACTGCACTGTGATCTCAAGTGGTTTTAGGTGCTAGGGCATTCGCATGTTATGTGGATTGTCTGTGTCCACACCACAGAAAAAGCTTTGGTTGGAGACTGGACCTTCAAAGGCTGAGTCCCTGCTGCAGGGAAAGTGGGCCATTTGTGAGTTCTGTTGTCTGTCTGGTACTTGTCTAATTCGAGGGATATTTTGGAGTGCCCACAAGCTTCCTTCCAGAAGTGGACAGCTGTGTGTAACCCTTCTTGTCACAGCTTTGGTAAAGGTCAGGACATGCATGTGTGTGGAATTTGGATAATGAGGTAAAGTCTCTGTGCTCAAAGAACAATTAAGACTGGCCTTGCTATCTCTTGTGCAAACCAAGCGAGTGGAGACTCGCCTGGCCAGCACGGGATGCAGATAAGGAGGGGGCCCTGCGGAGGCAGGACAGCCCTGCTTTTGTCAGTGAAGACAAGATAACAGGAACTTGTGTAGTTCTTTGTTTCTTCGAAGGCTAGCGTGCCCGATGACTGACCTCTGCCTCATTACCTGTGAAATGCATATTAAAGTTGACACCCCTGCATATGCTAATGAAGATTAGAGAGATCATGCTAAACATATATGACTATAGCACTCGTCTCTCCACCCAAATCATACTATACGTCACCTAGGGGAGGGAAACCTTGTAATTTTGGGGATAAAAAGACGGAGAAAATGACTGTTAAATTGGGAGAGAAGAACCTCAATACCTGACGGACCAGCTGACGGGCTGTGTTCTCTTCCTCCACCCCAGCGAGGGACGCCTTCTGGGTAAGCGCTGCGCCTTTCACCCTCTGGTGAATGTTACCCCCGGGTTGTTGTATTATTATCATTGGTTTTGCTAGCAATATTAACCTTAATTAATAGCGCTATTGTAGTCAGTGAATTTATCAACGGCAATCTCGAATCTGTTCTGTCGCTCTCAATAAAATAACTAATTTTGATTTTTGTGAATCTGACTCAGTGCAAGTCCTTTGTGGGGACTCTGATAGATGGATCAGTGAAAGTCCTGGGACTCTGACAGACAAATATCGAAACTGCACTCCTTTTAACGCGGCAATGTGGGAGACCAAGATTGCAGGATGCTCTGCAAAGCAAGCCAGTCCTGCCATACTGATAGAACCTTTTATGCCAAAGATAGTAAATGAGACACAAATCCTTCGTCAAATCAATCTTTGGTGCTTCCAGTGTTCACATACTACCTGTTTCCTTCCTATCCTGCTTTAGCAAACTGGACAAGTGGTCACGATAGCTATTCTATTCACTATTCCATGTGAGCCTGCAGGCATATCTGTCCCCATTTAGTAAATGAGAGAAAGTCTACATGTCCTCTGCTGAGGGGTAAAACATCCAAAACTAATGCAGACAAAGTGAACACACAGACAATAATGAGAAAGTAATAAATGTGTACATTTCATGGCCATGCTTCTACTCAAGGAGTGTTTTTATACCCATGGTCTCACACTGATGAGTTTGGCTCCCAAATCCCACCAAAGGGCTAAGATTAGAGTTTCTTTGAAGCCTGAACGTGAAGATTAAAGAGTCTTGTGCAACATACTCCAAAAACTTGTTGCAGTGTTATAGTTCCAGGACTTGCTGAACCTCCATTTCATTTCATGACCATTTCAGACCCCTGAGTTCACTATCTTTGGCATTAGGCCAATGCCTTTTCTGTACTTTAGGGCTGCGTATCACTTGAGGTTATTGTGCATCTACATACTTAACAGTTTTCCCTTTGAGAATTTACAGTTGGCTGTATCAAGGGAATTACTAGCCTTCTACAAACATGCTGCGTATTTACTTTTGCAGAAGAAAAGGAGCTTTTGAAAAACACATCAATGCAATTTTAAAAGTCTATAGGCAGCTCTACCTTACAGCTTGCCATATACAGAATATACAGAATAAGACATACCAAAATTTTCAGACCCTCTGACTGGGTGACAACTTGGCTCTCAACACTATTGAGGTAGTCGAACCATTTTCATTTTCTTCCAACGAGAATTCTTTTCATCTCAGTTGAACGCTTTTTCTTATAATTCTCTCTTAATAATCTTCAATAAAGGGCTGCATATCTCCTGTCATTTTTTCCCTTTCCCATTTATTTTTCTGGATTACTCCCAATGTGTCTACACCATAAGCACTCCAGGAACAACTTCAGCATAAACAGCTCATATCCCTTTAGAGCTTATCCAAACCACTGCATTCAGATACCGTTGGCACCTGTATAAAGCACAAGCCACTTGTCTCCAGAGAAAGGGAGAGGCCACTAAGCTTCATGTCTTCCTAATGTCAGAAGTATACAGCAAAATCAGTGTCTTGATTCAGCGTGTCTAACCCGACCGTTGTCCAAGGCCTTGTCACCCTAAACTTCCTCTATAGTCATTTGGAGAGAGGGAGATGGTCTCACCCGCTCCCTGCAGCTGTAGGATCCCTTATTAGTTGTTTCAGTATTTTAATGCAGGCCACAGAGTTCTTTTCACAGTGACCCAACATTCCTCCTCTTACTTCAGCGTCTTTACCACAAGGCTTTATATTGATTCGCTGTCATGGGTTTTCTTTTTTGAGCATCTCAGCCTCATTGTTAGTTCTCAGGCTCTCTCAGTATGGCTTTAGAGGCTCCAGGTTGTTTATTGATGTGTATGTTGAGGTTTTCCTCCCTCCTGCCTAGTATCTGATCAAAGCAATCAATAAATGAGTGCTGTTATTATATTTCCAAACTCTTTGAGGATCTGTTACAGAGAAAGCATTGGCTGCTTAATTGATGAAAGCAAAACTAAAAAGAGCCTCTTTGGTGGCACATATAGACACTTGAGAAGTGGAAAAAGGAAGAAACTTATTCCCCCTTCCTCATGACCCTGAAGTATGACTTGAAAAGCTTCTATTCTGTCACTCACTGGCAACCTTTTTTCTTAGAGGCCTCTGACTTATCTACATCCACAGCTACACCACTACACTCCAAGCTGGCAGGCTAAGCAAAGTGCAACATCCTCTGCATTGTTTTTTCTTCAGTACTCTTGCATTGACCATCAAAAGTTTGAGATTACTCATCTAGTTGTATGTTCTGTGAAAAGAGCTGAAATTCTTGCAAAATTTACACAATTAAATAGCCACACACAGCTAAATTATTGCTTAGTATTTTAGGAATTAGGAGTTCAAAAGTACCTGATTTGCATTATTTATAATTGCAACAGCCAGCTTATAGTATTTTTTCTTGTGTCATACTTGACTTCTTAGGCTTTCAGAAGACCTTGATCACTCTGAAAATAATCCCACCAAAGCTTTTTCTTTATAAATCTATGGATTTTAGATCAGCTCTGAAGTGTAATTAACTTAGGAAAAAGCCCACCCACCTGATTGACAGTTCTTAGCTAGTACAGCAGAAACTCGTTATATATGTCTTCTGATTCCTTTATTGTATCTGTGGCATTACTCAGGGCCTCAGAGCCAGACTCAGTGCTCAGTCACTCAGCTTTGATTTCCCATCTTATCTTGGCAAATGCTTTGGCTGTAAAAGTGCACTATTAAGACATTTTGTAGGTACAGACATGGGGTAAATCCATCCTAACCTAAGTTTACTGACCCCGATACTTTTACCTCTGGTGTGAAATTGCCTCAGAGCAGAATGAGCTGGTGCGGGGGGATTTCATTACAATATCTCAGTGATGCATATTGCCCACACCTACCTTCTCAATCTTGTCTTAAAAATTGAACTTACGGTGACAGTGATCTCTCAGGAATGCTAAACTGTGACAGCTGAAATCTATAGGGCTGCTCATGGGCATAAGTGCTTCTGTGGGATCATGGCCTCTGGGGGGGTGTTGGCAGGGGTCCTTGATGGAGATTAATAGTAGGGAGCCCTAGAGGCCAAATTAATTTTCCTCATGGAGTATAGGAGGCAACATTGTAGCTTATATTTTTCTCTATGAAATGCTATTGAATAAAACAATTTGTCCTGCCAAAGCTCCAAATGGCTGTCACAAAAGTAGCATTACATTTATTTTTAGCCTATTTTCCTAAGGAAATATGGCTTCTTTGATCATGCTGTATGTATGAGTGTGTGCAAAACAATATGTGTGTAACTGCTTAAATGTCTGATTTTGTCCCTCTCCCACCATAATGTTGAGCTGACTGGGCAATTTCAACCACAGTTTTGACAGGAGGACAGAGGTCTCAAGGAAATTATTTTCTACACTGTGAAAATAGAAATGTAGGTAAAAACAAGAGACCTATTTAATTTCCTCCCACGAGAGAGAGTCTGTAGCATGAGCTCATTGCTTATTAGACATCTGAGAGGGCACATTGTTCAAACTGATGGCATAAATCTGTATGAAGGCAAGTCTCTCTCTTTCTGCTGGTCACAAATCCACTGTTTTTATTCTTTCCCTCTTCCAAGAACTATATGATCTTCTGGAGCCTTTTCTTACACTGCTTTAACAGGTCACAATTCTCCATTAATAACAATTTTCATCCAAGAGTTGGAGGGCCCCCGGACAGGGCATCAAAATGAGAATTATCAAATTTGGCTTGGCCATGAACCTGCTGACAGATCATAAGCAAAGGTCTTCTCTCTATACTTCTGTTTCCCCTTCACACTGCGCTGTGTTTAGAATATTGTCTCTTTAGAAAGAGGGAAACTCTTTACCCTGTAGACAGAGTAATCTGGTTCTCCCTGATTTAGGTTTTCTGTGTGCTCCCAAAATGAAATTTATAATGATCCAAGGATATTTGTTTACATGACCAAGGGATCCTTTTTGCTTTTTTTTTTTTTGTATTTTTTTTAAATTTCGGAGAGTAATTCTTAGCTTACACCTTTTGCCATTCCTGTTTGCTGTACAGCTGGAAAGGTTTACTTTTGAAATATATGAATTTGAGACAGGAGTGGATCTTCCTTTTGCACTGAAGCAGTTTGCTCCCCAGTTCAGTGTAACTGATAGTGCAAAATGGTAGAGTTAAAATTAAAACATGCCTCCAGCGAGTTCCGGTAGGATATAAACTTATCAAAATATGTACTCTGAAAGGCACCAGAGCACACGGCTTAAAGACCTTTGTTAGAGTCTCAGTGATATTTAAGCATTTTGAGATCTATGTGCTATTCTTCAGTACGTTTTGCTGGTGGAATACCCCCAAGAGTGGTCTTCACAGGGCTAAACTTATCAGCCTCTGCACACAGTAGTGATCCTTCCCAGCTGCAGAGTGGATACTTTGTGCCTTCTAATGTAGCCAACTAAAGCAGAATTTAAGGAAAAAAACAGGCTGAACCTCTTAAATCTGAATTACTACATGTGAACTGAGAATATAAAATAGAAGCAGTGACCCTCAAATGATTCTGTGTTCTAAGATACATTATTTTTCTTCAGATGCTGAATGGGAGAAGGTAAAAATAAAGATGCTTCAAATGAGAAAATGAGATGTCACTTTTGGTATGAAAGCTTATATAAAGTGGAATTTCTGTCTCACAAGAGACTGATATTTTGACACTTGGTCCTAAGTCAGGAAAAAATAAAAAAGAAAATTTTTTCAAAGGGATTAAAAATTTACATGAAAAAGTGGAGTTTGGAAATGTCAAAATAGTCTGCTTCATTTCACGCTGATAATATTCTCACCATACTGCGCTACTCTAGTCTATAGGAGCAGTAGTTCTACATCACTGACACATGTTTTCCTAAAGGCTTTCTTCTTGCTTGTCTCAAGTTCTTCTGTGAGGAACTTCAGTCTTTCATTTGGCTAAAATACCGTGGGACCTGGTGTGCCCAGCTGTGACCGATCAATGACTAAGTTGCTAATATTCTCTTGATTCCCTGATCCCCAGGGGAACAAATAATTTTTCCAAAGTAATTTTTCCTGGGGAAAATGTTTAGTCGGGTGTTAGGGAAGACACGGAATAAACAGAATTTTCTTAAACAATCTCACTTTGCTTGTGCAAATATTCAAAATAAGGCCTCACTGCCTGCTTGTCCTCTTCCAAACAGTGGAAATGTGATTCTTTTCCCATGGATCATGGGGGCATTTACACGCTCCAGCTGGGCTGCAATACCTTTCTCTTGACATATTTGTTAATGAAGAAGATTCATCACTTGTGGTGTGACCCAGAGCATGCTGAAAAACACAGCCCCTGCAATTTTATTTGAACTTGCAGGTTGTTTTACTTCATTGTGATTTGCAGTCCTCTGTAAATATTTCCCATAAACACCTACCTCACTGAGCTTCCTTACTAAAAATCAGCTAGGCAAATAAAAAAATAAGACATATAAAACATGTAAAACAATGGATTTACCTCAAATAGCCAGAGATGCTTAGGAAAAAAACAAAATTTCTCTTTGAGTCTTCCTAGATCACGCACAGGAAATTACCTCATGTTGCTCATATTGGCAACTGATTTTTCAGAATTCAGCCTGCTTCGTGTCCTGTACAAATGGCCAGCACTGTATCAAGTGCTAGTCATTATTGCTTATGCACCAGTGTCTCTCTGAAAACAAATGTGGGGATTTTTTTCCTCCACAAACTCCAGAGAACTCTTGACACTGGCAAGATTTTATTCAGTGCTCAGAAGACAATAATCTATCCCCTGTCCTACACTTGTGGGTGAAAATGTTGTTCCCATTTAAGAGAGTGATGCAAGCCAGTGACAATGGGTGCTCTTAAAAACAAAACAGAAAAACAAAGAACTTCTTATATAGAATCAGTAATTCAGAAAAAGGTTAATTTTCAGAAGTAAAAAGTTCACCTGAAGTACTTCTCATGACCACTGTGTAAGCTGCATAACTGGTGAGCTTAAAATTTGCTTTGCAATGCAGTTCAGTCAAACGTGTAGAAATAAGAATTTTCATGCCTAGGGAAAAAAGAAACATATATTACTGCTTTATACAACACCTCTTATTTTGTGCATGCTATAGAGACCCTGAAGAGACATAGATAAGCATATTTTAGGATCAAGTTCTTAATCAATATCCTGTGATAGTTTATTATTAGCAGGTGCACAGAAACACAACGACATGATAGTTTGGGCACTTCAAATTATTGAAAGTAAGCTTGAGCATCTGGCCTTGATCTTTCTCACCTTGCAATTAATTTAATTGAAAGTAGACCTGTCATGATCTTTTTTATTGATCGTATTTTAAAGCATTTTAGCAGTAATTACTTGCTCCTGTGGGCCTACTCAGGCAATTGCAATGTAAGAATCAGAACTTGTTTGCACAGAGCTTGTTAAAATATTACTGCGATATCTTAGGACAAGAGCTTGATCTAAGCCTTGGTTTATGTATTTGTCCAAAAGCATCCTGAAAAACTGGCTTCTGAACAAGGGCAAAATCCTGGGGACTCTGAGTATCCCCCACACATTTGTAGTGCAACTGGATAACTGCAAGTGCAAAACTAGCAACAAGTTTTAAGAGCAGCCTAAACTGGATAACAGCAGGTACTAAAACAAGGCCAGTCCTTACTACCTAGACAGGTTTCTTAGTAAGGTCAGAGACAGTATATGTTTCTTGTGTCTTAACCTTGTTGGTGCAATGTTTGTTGTTAACTTATTTATTAGGGTTTATTTTTAATGCAGTATGGAGCGCCTTTAGCTTCCATGGAAGTAAATACCACATCTCTGTTTTTGGCAATTTTTGTAATTCCACCTGTCCTCCAGTCTTGTTTATTCACAGGTATGTCTGTGCTGCTTCTTTTGTTCTTCTGGGGAAAGAACTATTTCAGATTTTCTTTCCAATTAGCATATTGTTTTTCTTCTGTTCATCTAGTCATGGGTCATTTCTCTGTATTACGTTATGTGACTGAGTTTACTGTTCAATTTCCAGGCTTCTCTCTCAAAAATGAGTTCTTCATATCTTATTGTGGTTGAAATTCTGAGGAGAAAAAAAAACCAACCCCAAAACAAAACCCCACAACGTATTCCATAGGGAAATTAAAAAGATATAGTTTGAGATTGGGGTGGTTAGATCATTTGGGCTTTTTGTTTTCTGTGGAGATGGGCAAAATTTTGGTTTTATTAATATTAAAGTCTCTGCAAACAAAGTTTTCAAGTGCCACGTTCTTCACTGCATTGACAACTTTCCCCCGAGAAGAGGGAATATCCCTTTCGTATGTTTTATGCTAGATGTTAAACAAGGCATTATTTTTTTAAGGGCAGCCTTCAATGAGACTGCACAGTGTTTTCATGGGGGTGTGTGTGGTATCTACCATCTTTCTGAGCCAAAAATTACGACTGAAAACAGGTCAACGTTTCCTGGAATATGTCCAGGTTCATACAGTCCAGGAAAAGACTGAAAACTGCCAAGCTATGAAGTACTGATATTCCTTTAAACACCACTAGGTAGGTAGCTTTCAACCTTCAGTGCACACATTCAGCTGAACAGGACAAGTTTGTGTGGCAGATTCATGACCGGTGTAAGTGCACATCATATTTCTGGTAGCAGTTAAATCTTTCTTGCCACATAAGCAAAACCATTATTATTTCCTACTTGTAGGATGAAGAAGATGAACAATGTATATATCAGTGTAAATTTACAAGTCCTGATCCATAAGTCATCCCCATGCTGAAGATATCTCTTTTGTTAGTCCTACCTGTTCTATCTTAATTTAGCAAGTCTTAGAGGGAGAGGAGTAGGTATTGCAAAGGGTTACATTGCCAGCTATGTTTGTGCCTCTTTATAGGAAGTAACAGTTATTTTTATTCGGCTTTTTTCTTCACAAGATTTCAGTCTTTGGCACCTGAGTTAAATCCTTATGTATAATATTTGTTGTTCTTTATAAAAGACTGCGTTATAAAGCAGGAAGAGGGCTTCGAATCTGAGAACTGGTGATTTATGTCTATTTTCAAATCTTTCTATAGAAACTAAACCAGAAATTAAAATATTTATGAAAGGCGGATTTGTTACTCTGATCATCCCTACACTAGCTTGATTAATCCCAATGATAATAACTTAAAGAGGAGATTTTGATGGAACAAAGAGTTAGAGTTAAGTTAATGATTCCTGATCTGTTAACATTCAGTTCTAATTTACATTTAGTGATTACATGAATATAAAAAAAACCAACAACCCAGACAGGAACACCTGTGCTATGTACCAGCTGTACTGCAGGAAAAATAGTTCCATCAGTGCCTTGAAAGGTGATCCTAACTTTGCCGTAGTTTTGCATCCTGCAATCTGACTTGCATTCCTGCTTGTTCAAAGGTGCCCTGAGGTAGTGGGACATAGTAATGTCTTCACACTAAGGTGAGCACAGCCCAGCGATAGACTTTCCCCTCTAATTGGAAGACTAAATCCAATTCTTTTAAGAACTCTTTAGAAAGGTGCCACCAGCTGGTCAGAGGACTCATTACAATCTAGAGGACATCTGCATTGAAATCCCTCTTCCGTGCAACTCAGAACAACGATTTACATGTAGTTTATTCCCCACCGAAGCTGAGTGTCCTCATCACCACCTGTAAAAAAGCATACCTCTCCTGGGTGTATTTTGAACATGTGTGTAACGAGGAAACTTTCCTTACAGACAGGGTCAAGAGATTAGTCACTTCTATAACGACGACTGTGAGACACTGCTTCAAAATGAAAAGGGTGTTGTGTTTTTAGCCAAGAGTTTGTGTCTCACTAAAAAAAAAGGCAACCACAAACATCTTTTTAGTCAATTCTAAGTCTGAGGTTTTGAAACTCCTGCTCATTTGATGAAGGAACTTCAATGGCAAATGGAACAAATGCAAGTTCTGCTAATTCTATTACTATCTTCCTATTTGACAGCAGTTATTACGGTTGGCATTTAATTTTAGCCAGCTCACCTGCTTTAGCTGGCAATGCCCTGGTATTGTGTATTTTCCATGGAGAATAAGGATACACTTGTGCAGCCGTTCTGTTCCAGATAGCTAGAGTACAAGGCAACTCTGCCATTTTTGTAAAGAAGGTTTAGAGGTCACCAATTCAGCCCCGGATGTCAGTGACAAAATGCCTGGGGTTTCACTGATGCCATTCACTCAGACAAAGGCATTCTTTCCACTAGCTTTAATTAATTAATACTCCTTGCAATTAGTCATTGTTAATCTTCTCTGTTAATGAATTAGCGATCATTATGAGGTGCAACAGCTTGCTGAATTACTACAAATTTTAAATGGTTTTATGTGGGAAAAGGAGACTATATTTTAGTATAAACCACTCTTGTCTTTTCTATAAGCACAACGGATGTTTCTCAAAGCAGCAAGATGGGCAGGCTGGACAGGGAGACTCCCACAGGATCCCTGCTTTATCTACCTTCAAATCCCTGCTTAAAACCCTCTTTTGTGACAGGGTCACAGTAGTTCAGCTGCTGGTATGCTGCTTTCTGGCCAGCACGCTTGAGACTAGCCGAATGTGTCTGTTCTGGATGCTTTTACTTAGATTGTAAGCCCTTTGGCATAGGGAATGGCTTGTGTTGTGTGGGGCTTTTTACAGCCTGTAGCACCACAGGCTTTGATTTAAGCCTGAGAACAAAGAAATTTTATGGTTTTGTCTAAGCCATAGGACATAGTAGTGCTTCCCAGCACTCCTGGGACTGGGTGAATACTTTGATGCATCCAGGCTCTGTCTTTTGCCAACATTTGAGGAATGCATCATCCCTATGGGCAGGAAAACCAATTAGTCTGCAATGACATGTTCTGGTCTAGATGATCAGAGGATTGGGATATGGAGTATGTTGGAGGGTGTATCTACTTAGAATATCTTACACAAAGGTCGTCAGTAAATTATAGTGATGCCATTGGAATTAAGTACCATTAAACATTCAGTGAAATGTAACTTTGCAAGAAAACAAGCATCATTATAGAATGATGAAAAATAAGGAAAGCCAGCATTCATTTTTTTATTAATTATATTATTTGGTTTTATGAGAATTGCTTATATGAGAAACCTATAATTTGAGTCTTAGAGTGGAGAGCCATGTTCTTTATATTAATATATCTATGTATTACACAATACCATGGTGACTAAATAGCATTTTAAAGAGACATAGCAAGAAAATAATAGTAATACATCTAAAGAACGCATGCATTGACTGCATCTGAAAGAGCAAGTCATCACTTTCAGCTGCATGGATTTCATCCAAAGCCCACTGTAGTGAATGGAAAGACTGCCATTGACTTTACTGAGTTCTGGGTCAGGCAATGTGGCTCGAAATTCTAGACCATTGATTTCAATTAAAAACATGTGTCTTCTCTGCTACACAGATTCTTCAACAGGGAAAAAATAAAATCAATCAACTAAAGGCAAAAATGTATATTTGTTTTGAACTTGTGCTCTTTAATTCCCCCTGAGTATTTCTTGAAGTGATCATTTTCTCTTTGTGTGTGTTTCAGGCCTGATGCTTTCATAGATATAAGCCAGAAGAATGTTAAGTAGTTTACAGAACATGCAGGAGGACAAGCACATCCTTTCCATGATCTATGCCCGTCTTGTGCTGTTGTTTAAAAGCAAAAAAACAAACGCAGAGAGTGCATCTTCCAACTGAAAGAGGATGCATCCAACATTAATTTCTCTTGTCTTAATGTGCTGGATCACCTTGTGCAGGCTACGAAATTGTTGTCTGAACCCCAGCCTATCATCCTTGCTACATCCCAGCACCTGAACTCACCAACCCAAAAATGAGATCGTCAGGGGGAATATCTCCCCACCTTCTCCTCTCTCTCTGCATGTCAGAGCCCCATACCTTCTCTGCCCTGACTGGGGAGCCTGTTGTCCTGTGGGAAATGGAAGCACCTTCCCAAATCTCTCGAGTGTTCTGGCAATTTATTCTCTTTGTGGAGGGCCTGATACAATGCCTGTGGGGGATTTTCCTGGGCTTTGAGCTGCAGTGAGGGGTAACGCTATTTTGATAAGGTCTCAGACTTTCCTGCTGTAAATGCCAGAGTAGGACCCTGCTCTTTCCCTGCAGCTTGGCTAAGGAAGAAATGAAGGAAGGAGATGGGAAGGAGGTGAGAAGTTTTGCCTGCTCAGCCAGCTGCCTGCTACTCCAGCACCCAGCTGCAAAGCCCTGGCTGAACTGGAGTGCTTCTAGACAAGTGCAGAAACGGGATTTAACTACTTGAAGGAAATAGCTGAGGTGCTTAGACCAATACGTGGGGTTTTGGGGTGGAAAGATGGGTCTTAGGTTTTAGGGTGGCAGTTAGAAAACAAAATGAGGAAGAGAGGAGAAAGGTTTACTATGCATCTCACTGTTTCCTGTCTGTGTATCCAGAAAAACTGTAAGTATTTTCAGCAGCCACAAGATTCATCCAAGAAAAAGCTTTTCATGTGGATTTCTCTCAGCTTTTGAGAAGGAACAACTGGCTAGTTCTACTTTACAGTGTGAGTTCGGGAAGGGCATTTGCCATGTTTCTCTCTCTTTTTCCTATTGCACTTGCACAGACACACTCATAGACCATTTTCTGTTTTTACTTCTTATCAGATTTCCCATTAACGCACTAGCTGTGCACTTTTTTCACATTTCCAGCAGTGCTGGCAGTAAGGCAGTGGCTGGTAGGCAGAGGAACGTTAATTGCATGGCTTCAAATAGCCTTACAGAAGGTGTGTGGCATTTGAATGGCAGTGGCTACAACGTGGTCTTGGTGGGCTAGGGGACTGTATTTGTCCTTTGCTTCCTCCTGTAAGAGCTCCTGCTGCATCCCTCGAGGTGCTGAGCAAATCACAATTTTAGGAATTGCATTCCTATTGCTCCAGAATTGTTCCCTGGGCTTTGTACCGTGATGTGAACTCTAACAGAATTCAGAGGAGCCGAGGAAAGGAGTTAACCTTGAACCTCTCCTAAATGTCTTGCTCGTTCTCTAAGTGTACAATTTTCTGCTTCTCTTCCCAAAGGTTCTTAGTTTACAATTACATAATTGATAGCTTAACCTTCTGTCCCCTCAGACCATTTTAAAATCCAATATAAATAACACCTCAGAAACAACCTCCTGTGGCCTTTTACTCTTGGCAGCAGAAACTGGGTGTGGGTTGCTTTAGCTTTACTTACTGTGTCAAAATGGTTCTTTTGTTTTATAAACTGTTCTTAAAATCTCTGGCCATCCATTTAAGTGTGTTCCCTGGACGTGGGGTTCCTTTCAGCACTCATGTTCTCTTTCAGATTTCATTCTCCATGAGAGACTGAGTGAGTAATCCCGCAGGGGGAAAATGACATGGACAATTTCCAGGGTTTTTGCTTGCTTGTAGCTTGGTAGTCTGATTAGCTTTTAAATGTATTTTGTTTGAGGGGGGAGACAGTTAAAAATGATCCATAGGGGTTCAATTGCTCTGGCTTATATCTGGATTTTTTAAAAATATTTTACAACACTTGGGACTGTACTAGAACACTAAAAAGAAAGAACACTTTTACTAAAATATGGACAACACTATACAGACACTACGAAGCAACAAATACTTTTATTGAAATAAAGGCAACACCTTACATGGAACAGGCTTATTCATAATCCCTTAAAGGACTCACAGATCTGTAGAATGGACAGGTCCTTGTCTCTGGAGGTTACTGTGAAAAGAAACGTAGGTGGTTCAATAGGATTTCCAAGACACCGTACAACAAGATGGATGTATTAAGAGATACTTCACCATAGGAGGCTAAGGCACTGTAAAAGACCTCAAAAGAGAACATGATCCTCTACAGAACAAGCTGTTTAATACAGGAAGACAGCTGCAGAAGCCTGAGTGCCGGTGAAGGATGACTTAAGAAAGGAGAACCTCCATCTTGTTTACTCTTTTTCACTTCCTTCAGTTTGGTGGAGTTTGATGCCCCTTTCCTCCCTGACCCACAATGCTCTGCAAAGCTTATTTGTGGCATTTCTTTGGCTTTAACAAGAAAACTATTTTCACTGCTTGGAAGGTTTCACACTTTGAGTCATTTCCCTCCCCTGCTCCACTGCTGCTGTCTTCTCTCCCTCTCTGCGGGGTAGCGCATGAGTAGGTGAAACCGTTGAAGAACTGTAGCAGGTCAAAACATAGGTATCAGTAGTTTGTAATCTCTTGAGCAGCATTTCATTGAACACTCCATGTATGCTTGTCCTGATGTCACCAGAGAATTTCTAAGAGCTTTCTTGCAGGCCTCTTCACACCACAATCCTGGTTTGTATACTTGGATTCTTGGTAACCTCTTGAAATTAGTAGCAATTAAATTCATTATGGTCCCATATTGGGGGTGGGGGTAGGGGGGAAGGGAAGCACTGATTTATGTATTCTCAATGAAGCCCTTTTAATATCACAACACAAGCTGTCTGAGATGTTATTAAATTAGATAGAAGCTCTGAGTCAGAGCCTCAGCTTCAGCTTTGTGGTATGCCATGCTCTGCTAGCTTGGAAAGATGCTTTAGAGTTCTTTTTGTGTGTTTTCTGTATTCAAATCTGTCTTCACTTTCAAAGTCAGATTTTCCCCTTCTTGTTCCCTGTTTCTGTGAATCATTTTGGATACTTGCAAATCTGTTGTATAGGCTCCACAATTGCGAGAGTTATATCTGGTAGCTTAACCTTTCAAAGCCATTCTACAATCTTTGCTAACTGGAAAATACAGTATTTGGCATAAAATATTGCTTTCAAACCAGATTGAAAATCAGTCTTATTTATCAGTGTGCAGATAGTAACATGTTTTCAGCCTCTACAAATGTGGAAAAGAAAGAGTAAAACTCCCAGACCCTTCAGTGCCAAACTGTCATTTTGAGAAAGAAGAGAACCGAGAAAAGATTGCTCTAACTTGATATATGCTGGATCTAGGCTAAATTTACTATTTGTTACACACTACACACATTTCATATAAGGGAATAAAAAGCATTACATACAGGTTTCTTTGATCTGCTGTATTGCACAAGCATTCTTACCCTCTTGTGTATCCCAAGGGAAAAAGAGACATTCAGTGAACAACCAGAAAAAGAAAACACCAAAAAGGAAAAGATAAAAGCTGGGACTATGTATGGTTTTTTGTACTCTGTTTATTCTTAAGATTTCAGTGAGAACTAGTTTTTGTCTTCTTCCAATGTATTCAGAGAGGAAATTCAGGAATTAATTGCTGCTTTTAATGATTAACATGGGTTTTTTAGGGAAAAAAAATCTATTCTTTTTTCATGAAATCCAGATTCTGAATTAGCTATAATGTCTGACCAAATAATGAATCTCCTGTGAATGTATCTTAGACCAAGGAAAGCAATAGACTCAGTTTGGTGTAGGCCTGTGATGATGTGGGGATTCTGACAATGCGCAGCTTACAAATTCCTGTAAGTACTGGATACTCCATAACTGCCAGACTGCCAAACTCCACTGTGAAAGCAGAGCTCACTTAGCTTCACTGCTGTCTGTTGTGAGGCACAGTGTAAAGACACTGGCACCAGGCAGTTTTTTATCTGGCACGATGCTGACCACAGACAATTGTTAAAATCTGTTTATCACCCATTTAGATGCAACACCATCAGTTGGTTGCCAAAGTCAGGAGGCAGATTCTCCTTTAATTTTTTTTTTCTCTCCCTTTTTTTAGTTTTTTGGTTGTTTCATTTTGAGATTGAATGTTAAGAGACTAGCTTGTCTGTATCCTATGGAGAAGACGTGGAAAAGGGCAGCATGAAGCTCCTGAAAGTTTTCTGCCAGAAGACCAAAGAATCCTTAAGTGGGGATAGTTTCAAATTACTTGTTCCAAGTCCTTAATTTTTTTTACTGGTTAAAGTCTAGAGATAATGCTTTCTGAAGCTATTAACAAAATCTTCAACTTTCATGCATCCTTGCGACAACAAACTGTGAACTCATAATTCTTCATGGCCTTTTCCTCCCTTCCCTCCACCTGATTCCCCACAGTGGAACTTTGTGAAGGACTGTCCTTAATGCACTGGGAAGTCTGAAGACATCCTTACTTGCCTTGGATTTTGGTGGTCTATATACAAGAAAAGCCAAGTGGCAAAGACCCTTGGCCGAGAAAGCATACTGGGAAAGACCTAGGGAAGTCAGGCATACTCCAGATACTGTAATGGTGAACATCCAGCATTAGGAGAGACAGAATTTATTCTCTAGATAGACTATGCTTGGGAAAACTTTGTTCTTCTGAAGGCCTGTAAAATGGTATGGATAATATAATTTGAAGACATTATTTTTATTATTTTTAATAATATTAGGGTATTACTTATGAAAAAAGCTTTACAGTAACCAAAGCCTTGCCCATTAACTTCCTCTGTGCTGAATACTATTCATATAGCCTGCAGTTCTAAATACACTTGTTATGGTTTAACCCCACCTGGCAACTAAGCATCAAACAGCCACTTGCTCACTCTCCTTCTGATGGGATGGGGGAAGAGAATTTGAAGGGTAAAAGTAAGAAAACTCATGGGTTGAGATAAAAAATAGGTAAACCAAAAGCTGTACATGGAAGCAAAGCAAAATAAGGAATTCATTCACTACTTCCCGTCGACAGGCAGGTATTCACCCATTCCCAGGAAAACAGGACTCCATCGCATCTAATGGTTACTTGGGAAGAGAAATGCCATCACCCTGAATGACCTCCCTTTCCTTCTTCTTCCCACAGCTTTTATTGCGAAGTATGATGTCATATGGTATGGGACTTCCCTGTTGTGGCTGGGGTCAGCTGTCCCAGCTGTGTCCCCTCCCAGCTTCTTGTGCACCCCCAGCCTACTCACTGGTGGGTGGTGTGAGAAGCAGAAAAGGCCCTGACTCTGTAAGCACTGTTCAGCAGTAACTAAAACATCCCTGTATTATCAATACTTTTTCCAGCACAAATCCAAAACATAGCCCCATATCAGCTACTCTGAAGAAAATTAACTCCATCCCAGCCAAAACCAGCACAACACTTCAAGATGTAGAAATAGGTGTGGGCCAGAAAGGCAAATTGTCCAGCTGCAACCACACCTGAGTTTTGTACCAATGTTTGAAAACCATCCCCTGTGACAGGACTGAACTGTAACAGTAAAACTACTGTTTTACCATTGTATCCTTGACCAGTGCCAACTAAACTGTGCTTGTCCAATAACATATCTATTCGGCTGGCTGTCTGCAAAGCTTTGTTTACACGCATCTTTCATGTGTACTTGATTTTGGAAAGACTCAATGAGTATCAAGGGATGTCCTGAGAATACAAAGCTAAGCAAAGAGCTGATAAATTAATATGAGCTTTCCAGAGTGTTACCGAGATCTCCCTGCTGCCTTTGGACATTTCACTAGATATCTGTGAATTTTTGTTTGGGTCAATAGAAAATAGGATGCTCTACTTTCAAAGCATATCAGGCCTCATGGTTTCCTTGCTCAGACCACAAGGGTTCAAGGGTTGCTATTATGCCATTAATTTGATGGAATAGTAGTATTGCTAAGCCGTTGAGCTGAGAGGAAAATTATGCTAAAAACATCAGTCTGTCCCCAAACAGTGGGGACTGGTAAAAAATCCCTAACTCATAGAAAGACCTGAACATGGGTTGTGTGCCTTTCACGTGTTTCCCTATGGCTAATGTTCCTGGGAGGTGTTGGCACGCAAGTTTGTAGAACAACAACATGATTACTGGTAATTAACCACTTTCACTTCCATAAGTGATATAATCAATACAGTTCTGTAGAATAAGACACGGGAACTGGAAAACGTTCTCTTTTAACTCTTACGAAGTACAGAGTTCCTGCTCTTTAACGAGGCAACTTTGTGAGTCTAACTGGTTGTATGCTATACTGATGCCTTGCTGATCTAGCTGCTCTGTGTATAAAGACATACGGCTAGACCACACAGTGAGCCCAGTTAGACAAACGTAAATCCTGAGTGATTCTATTGATTTCATGACATAGTGATTTCAATGTTGTTATTTACTGTACTCCAGATTTACACCAAATGACGGAAAACCCCTTCTTTTAAGGACAGATGATAATATTTCAGCCAAAGTAGAAACTATGCAAGCTTTTGATTTATTTATTTTGCCATATGGAATAGTAAAACAAAAAATATAAAGACCTGTCACTGTTTTACCCGATACATTCATGTTTAAAATTCACTCTATGGTAAGATGTTGGGAACTGTCATTCGTCTTTCACAGACTCAGGTTTTACACAACAGTAATCCCAATACCTCAAATGAAGTTACTCCAAATTTATCACGTTGGAAAAGCAGTAAGAATTTGGTCTGGAAACTCAGTGTTTCGAGCCAAAGAAAGACGAAATGCTTTGTGCCTTTCATGGTACTTTTATATTGATAGATTATTTTTTTCTCAAGGCTAAATAGCATATGCAGAGGCAATAAGAGCTTTTAAAATTTTGAGTGGAACTCATTTTAGGTCTTTCCACTACATAACTTTATGCAATTGGTGTGATGGTTTATATAGTCACAGGCTGTAGGGTCAAAAGGAGTGAAAAGAAAAATACCTGTGAAAGTAACTTTAAAGTTGAGACTGAATGTTTCCAAGCAACTAAATACACTGCAATGCAGCCCTTATTTAACCTTCATGCTGTCTAACAATGCCATACGGAGGGATCAACTCCCTTAGGGAACATTGGGAAAAGAAAAAGCAGGAAGAAGGAAAAGACATTTCATTCCGGTAAAAATGGAATAAATAAATAAATAATGTTTTATTAAAAAACAAAAAAGTCTTTCTCTTAAAAGTAGTTATTAGAAAACCAAAAATCACCCTTAAGTAAAATTCTAAGTTATTTTTTCAGAACAGAGGATTTTTTATTGAAAATTATTTCTTATCAAGAAACTGCTAATTTTCTACTTAAAATTAAAACAAGGATTAACAAGTAAAGTCAAGACCAAAACCAATAAACTCCTATCCAAAACAAAAATAAGAGTACTTTTCCAACTAGCTGTAATCCCAAAAGAGGTATCAGATAAAATTGTTCAGTTTTACTGAATGAGCTTTGTGATTCTGATTTATAGTCAATCTTTTACAGACTGGTCCATATCATCATCATTTTAACTTCAGGAAAACGTGACTTATAAGTAAGAAATGGGGATGTCATCTAAGAATTGCCACTGACTATCAAGAGGGATGGGAAAGACACCAGTAAGTGAAATTAAATGTCATGATTTGAGTCTTTATTCCACCCCTAACTGTGCTCGTGATTTGAGTGCTTCTGGATATAAACCTAGTTTTTCAGAGAGCAGGAGTCCAAATGGGGGAAATGTATTGTCATTCCTGGTGATTTGGACTGCCCTTAGCAAAGCAGAGTGCTTCTGAGGAAAGGAGTCAGGTGTTTAAAAAGGAAAATTGGTGTATTGTCAGGACTTGTTGCTTTTGGCTCCCCTGCTGAAACTTACTATGCCTTACTTTCTAGCCGTTTTTCTAGTAGCTGGGAAGTGTGTTAGAGCATTTTCATTATGTGTCAATACAAGTTACTTAAAACTTCTATCCAAGCTAAAGGTCTTTGGTGACTGGCAAGCTCAGTTGCTTGTAAAAATTGCTTCTTCACCCATTTAAATAAAAATGATCTAAATTTTCCACAGCACTTTAAGCAGCAGTTCCTTGCTAACCTCAGTTATTTTTGTCTGAGACAAGTTAGGAGAATTCATGTGAGTGGTTCAGCAGGCAGAGGTAAGGAGAGTGAGAAGTTGTGCCGCACAGCTGGAGGGAGGTGAGGTCAGTAATTCGTTCAGCTGGCAGAAACACAGTGGGAAAGGATGTATGAGCAGACCTGCAACACTCAAGGAGGACAACTGGAAGGCTGGATGTGAAGCACTTTGGGATTCGGAGTATCACTGATGGCAGCTACTGTTAGAAAATCACTAGGGTGTACTGGCACCAGCGTAACAGCATCCACTTGGGTGCAGCCTTATTTGGGAATGAGCTTTGATTTTTGCTGGGGTGGGGATTGAAAAACCCTGCTTCAGTAGTCCTGAATGGCCATTACCGTAACCTTATCCCATGAAATTCTCCAAGAATCAGGCCTGTCAGTCTGACCTCAGTGCTGGGGAAGGTTATGGAACAGGTCATCTTGAGTGCAATCATGCGGCATGTACAGGACAACCAGGTGATCAGGTCCAGCCAGCATGGGTTTCAGCATGGGTTTATGAAAGGCAGGTTCTACTTGACTAACCTGATCTCCTTCTATGACAAGGTGATCCACTCAGTGGATATGGGAAAGGCTGTGGATGTTGTCTACCTAGATTTCAGTAAAGCTTTTGACACTGTTTCCCACAGCATTCTCCTGGAGAAACTGGCTTGGACAGGCCTACTCTTCACTGGTAAAAAATTGGCTGGAAGGCCGGGCCCAAAGAGTGGTGGTGAATGGAGTTAAATCCAGTTGGCGGCCTGTCACAAGGGGTATTCCCCAGGACTCAGTAGTGGGGCCAGTTCTGTTTAATATCTCTGTCAGTGATGTGGATGAGAGGATTGAGTGCACACTCAGTAAGTCTGCAGACAACATCAAGTTGGGCAGGAGTGTTGATCTGCTTGAGGGTAGGATAGCTTTCCAGAGGGATCTGGACAGGCTGGATCCATGGGCCGAGGCTAACTGTATGCGATTCAAGAAGGCCAAGTGCTGGGTCCTGTACTTTGGTCACAACAACCCCATGCAATGCTACAGGCTTGGGGAAGAGAGCCTGGAAAGCTGCCTGGCAGAAAAAGACCTTGGGGTGTTGGTCAACAGGTGGCTGAATATGAGCCAACAGTGTGCTCAGGTGGCCAAGAAGGCCAATAGCATCCTGCCTTGTATCAGGAATAGTGTGGCCAGCAGGACTAGGGAGTTGATTGTGCCCCTGTACTTGGCACTGGTGAGGCCCCACCTTGAGTACTGTGTTCAGTTTTGGGCCCCTCACTGCAAGAAAGACATTGAGGTACTGGAGCATGTCCAAAGAAGGGCAACAAAGCTGGTGAAGGGTCTAGAGAACAAGTCTTACAAGGAGCAGCTGAGGGAATTGGGGTTGTTTAGCCTGAAGAAAAGGAGGGTCAGGGGACACCTTATGGCTCTCTCAACTACCTGAAAGGAGGTTGCAGTGAGGTGATGGTCGGTCTCTTCTCCCAAGTAACAGGTGATAGGACAAGAGGAAATGGCCTGAAGTTGCACCAGGGGAGGTTTAGATTGGATATTAGGAAAAATTTCTTCACCGAAAGGGTTATCAAGCATTAGAACAGGCTGCCCAGGGAAGTGGTGAAATCACCATCCCTGGAGGTATTTAAAAGACAGGTAGATGTGGTGCTTAGGGACACGGTTTAGTGGTGGACTTGGCAGTGCTAGGTTAATGGTTGGCCTCGATGATCTTAAAGGTCTTTTTCAACCTAAACGATTCTATGATTCTATAAGAAAACTGAGGCAGGTTTTTCTGTACACAGGACAAAGCCGGTTTGCATGCACCTTATAAGACCACCTTTTCTTTCTGTTTTTTGGTTTCCAAGTTTTGGCTTTTCATTCTGAAGCTGCTGCTGGAAAGTTAAGTGTGAACCATCTCTGCTTTGTCTACACTTCTACTCGGTGGTGTGGTTTATTGAGGACTCTGCAGTATAACATATCAAACATCTACATTTTAAAATTGTTTTAGAAATACTACCTTTTGATTTGGTGGGGTTTTTTTTCAAAATATATATCTGAGGACACATCAGAAGTCCTTATAATTCACCAGGTTTAATGATTTTAACTACTAGATTTTGCAGGCAGAAGTATAAGAAATACTTATACATGTTTCTTGTGGTGTGAGAGACAAAAAATTCTGATTCCAAGTGTTTACCAACAGCATGTTAATTGCAGGCTGTTGACGTACTTGTAAGGTCTTGTTTAATCAGGGTTAGTTAATCCTAAATTAAATACAATCAAGAAAATATTAAATTGCTTAAGGTTTAGCTTGCCATCTCTTTCATTTACATAAAACCAGCAGAGTAATGTCTAGTCATTATGCAGCATCTGATCTGAAGGAGGGGAAATTCAGCTGGCACTGTGGCTCTTAAAGTTTTATTGTCAGATTCAAGTTTATTAATGTTTAGCCTACTTAGGGCACATTAATATGGAATCATAAGATAACTCTATCCTGTTATCAAATTAATCAAGCACTAAATATGCCTTAATGAAGCATCCACAGAGAATATATGTGAAAGCTTATGAGGGACATGAGGTTTGTATAACAGAGATACAGACCCTGAGCAAATGAAGACCACATCATAGTTTTGCTGCATGCCTGTCTGCCTGGTATACCATGGGTGAGTAATACCCAGGGAAACGGGTGAGGAGCTGCAGGTTGACCAGTGCCCCCTGCATGCTTGGGAGAGTGGAGAATGAGTGAGTAGAGTCGAGGCACTGGTGAAGCCCAAGGCTCCAGTAAGAAGGCAGCAGAGCTTCCTGGGTTGGAAGACAAAATAAAAAAAAACCAAAAGCAGGGAATGGTCCAGCTTCTGCTAGACTTCATTGTTTTGTAGGATCGAAAGTGAGATTAAAGTATGATTGAGTGTAACAGTTTGGTCCATAGTTGCATTCCTGAAATGGTTAAAAGTTACTGGACAAATTCAAAGACAATATGGTCAAAAATAATGAAGCATCTTGAGTAGATATTAAACAAAATCAAACACGTAGGACCTGTTTAAAAAGATGAGCTCATAATATATGTTAATATTTTTACTCCAGGGAATAAATGTGTCAGGAAAATGAAAGTAATTACTTCACTGTCTTTTGGCCATTCTAACCTCAGACCTATTTATTTTGTTTATTATCTAAGATTTCTTTGAAAAGCCTTTCACACACTTCACCTTGACATGACTGAGCATATTGACTCAGAAAGGGACACAAGATCAATGTCTGAGTACTATTAACAAATTAAATAGAGGCACTTACATTTTCCTGATATCTTGAGACCACTTCAAGTTTAAGTTAAACTGAGATTAGCACAGTGAAAGAAAAATGGAGTTAGTATCTCAAAAAAATACATGCATGAACTCTTACCATACAGTTGTTTGTAATCCCATAGACTGTTATCAAAATGTTGACATGGACTTTTTGTGCACAATACAACTCAAATCATACAAGGTGTGAAACTGATTTCAACAAAACCGAAGTAAACCACAGTATTATTCATCTCAATGCCATAAATCAGGAATCTAAAGTAAACCTGAATGTTTTAGTCAAATTATGAATTACTGGGTTTTTATTATTAAATAACTGTTAAAGATAAATTTGCCATCGTTCACCAACAGTGGAAATAGACTAACAGCATTTCCTGTTTAATTAACATTTAAGAAATAGTGAAATACTTTGACGTATAAAAAAGCAGCTAAGGAGGATATGTATTAATATCAGGAGCTACCAGACATGTGTGTGTGTACATGAGTGTTAATGCGCACATATATATATATATATATACACAAATGGCTTATTTCACTGATCATAAATACAAGATCTATTGACTCAAAATTAAAGTTAGAGAAATTTAAATTAAGAAGAGTCTTCTTTTTAAGTAATGAAAGCAATTAACTTGGGGATAATGCTTGATCTTCATCAGCAATTTCTAAAAATTAAGATCAGATATCTTAGTTTTCATGGCGGAATTTAATTCAAATAATAATTATTTTGGGTTAGTATTGTGACTGGATTTTCAGGAAAATCAGCTTAGATGACCACAATGTTTTTTTCTGGCTTCAGATTCTCTGAGCAACATTCACTGAATAAACAAGTGTCACAGGATTTCTGCAGCATTTTATCTGGATTTTAGGCAGACTTGCACTGCTTTCGCACAAACACACACACACAGACTAATCATTTGCCAGACAATTATTGCAACATGGCACATAGAGCACTATGATGGAGTTTCATGGCAGCCAGCAACCGAAGATGCCTTTCACTCGGAGGCAGACTGTGGTAACAAATAAGCAGTACTTACAAGAGGGGGTGTTGTAACTTCCTATGCTATTAACTATAGCTCATTCATACGTAGACTATTGTCAAAAATCAATGATACTAGTATCACGCGGAAGCTGTATATTGATATTCATTTTCCTCTGGAATATGGTTATATTTTATATCCCATTCATCTTAGGCAACCACGTCCTTGGCTTGTGCAACTCAATACAGTTTCAGTGAAACTGCAGAGTGATAGATATATATTTATACATATATACACACACATAGGCACACATACACATACACATCCATATTTTTTTTACCTTGGACTAGATTTTGTCCTATACAACTTTTGTAAAGTAATGCTATACACAGTATAGCAGAATGTCTGAAGGGATAATTTGTATTGTTAAGTGTTCCTGGTCATATTGTATTTTATAGCCACTAGTGTTTCTCTGAGCAGCATCTCCCGTGTCTTTAATATTTTTTCTCAAGGCTGGCTGTTCCCTGAGAGGAGAATTTTGCACCGAATTGGCTTTTTAAGAATAAGAGTTGACTACAAAAGGTCTGGTAAAATGTCAGTGTGCTCTTCATAAACTTTCCATCATTCACCTTTTTCCTTTTTTATTGCCTTTTCACTTCTCACTCGTCTTTTCCCAATTCACAGCTCTTTGTTTTTCTCTTGATAACTGGGGTTTTCCAGCCAACACCCAATCCACTTAACAGATGGCTGGCAGGCAGAAACCAGATGTGTAGTGAGTCCTTGTCCAACACTATGACTTTGGCTCAGTTGCATCCATGGCTTTTCTAGGCAAGGGTCCCAGATTTCAAGAACCCTGCCTTCATCCTCTCTTGGCTTCAACTATGTTGTACCAGAGGGACTGACACAGAAAACAGGCTAATGGTGACTGATAAAGCATATGCAGAAAGATCCGAAACTGAAAAAAAGGCAGCCTCTGACACACTCATCTCAAGGGGAATCAACATTCTCTTTAAACACCCTTAATCCATGTTAGATCTAAAGTTTCAGAAGCAATAACAACATTCAGGAGTGTCCAAGCTGATGAACTGGGTCGCCCTCACCAAACTTTTGCTGGAACATGCCCATGACCTTGAATGCATGCTATATAGGTTATAATAAATGATGTCCAGTTAGTGCCAAGAAGTTTTTTGTTTCTCAAAGCTGATGTGGAAAAAGCCCTCCCCATAGTTCCTTGCTCTGTCTGATGATTGTAAATGAATAGGAAAACGGACACAGCTGTTAGTATCTAAGAGCAAATTCATGTAATATAGAGCAGTTTGCACACCCTCCTTGCGGACCAGGAGAATTTATTTATTTATTTATTTATTTGGCAAATTATCCCAATTAGTGTAAGTGCCTTCTGCAGCTGATATAGATGATTAGGAAACATTGCCTGGTGGAAACTTAGTGTGAACAGATTAAATGAAGTTGTTCTGGAGTGCTTGTTATGATGAGATGACTATCCTGAAAGACTTGGGACTGAATTTGGTTTTGAGTGTAAAAGTTAATTTTTATATTTACCATCACAGCTGTCATGTCCATATAAATAATTTATTATAAATCATGTATTATATATTTGCAGACATCTTTAAGAAATCTTAGACGGTCAGTTAGGAACTATATTAGTGGGAATTGCCTAATTTTGCATCAATATACAATTTTCCCGACCTTTGTCTTCATTACAAAGTATCCTCCGGAATACGTGATTTAATTCATCTTTATTCATGTCTAAATGCATCATAGTCCTCATATCACTGTGAAAGATGATCCTGTCTGTTGCCTTTGGTCATAACTGAATAATGAAGTTTCTGGCACCTCAAGGATGGAAACCTTGGAAGTCTGAGTTTGAATTTGGCAAAGCAAGATCTGAAACGTGTCAATTGCTATAGTGGTCATTGCAAGCTAGTGATCAGCTAATATAAAGGACAACAGCAAACTGTTGCAGTAAATCAAATGCAAAAGGAAGCAGAAAGAAAAAGTAATTTATATCATGAAACAAATCAGAGCCGCTTTATTCTCTTCATGAAAGCAGTATCACTCTAAAGGAAGTAGATCCAGTCTGGTGAATGGAAAAATCTCTAATGTGTTCCTGGATTCTGACCAGCCCTTGCCCTGGCTGGTAACTCACTGACTTGCCAGCAGATCTGTCATGCTTACCTAGCAGAGTGAGAAGGGCCCTAATAAGACAAGTTGAAACTGGTGGATTTCATAAACTGGTTCATCAATGCACAGGTGGTTCGTTAAAATAAAATATCTCCTTTACATCTGCTGTAACGATTTGAAGATATTCTCTCTTTCCCTCCGTGGCTGGAGGAGCTGGTCATGGTGTGCTGTACTTTTCTCTTCTGACTTGTCTTTCATTTCAACATCTCCGAATAAAATCCTGCTGCTTGATTTTATCACCATTCCTAACAGTTTCTAGCCCCCTCCCACAAGTAGGACGTTCAACATTAATTTCCAAAGGTTATCCTGTTAAGTACATTATGTGATAGGACACATCCCCTTTAGCTATACAGGACGTCAGCGCAGATCAGAGCAGTTGGCAGGTTAGGACCCAAGTAGCCCACAGTCCGGGAGTTTAACGGATGTGCAAGAGGGGACTATGCATTTTTCCAGCTTTCAGGATTCAAAACCTGCTCATCAGCAGTTAAATCTTTTTGACAGAGCAGAACATGATGCCTTCCTACAAATCTTAATGGATTACACTTGCTCTACAGCAGTGTTTATAGTGAGCATGATTTTATACATGATTTGTTAATTAAGCAAATTACTGTTAACAGCTTTCTCAAAACCCCATTACCTTTATATCAATTGACTTTTCACAAATTAACATGATTAATTTAAAAAGCATGAAAAATGAGAAACAAAGCTAGGAATATAAGGATGAAAGTTGAGGTCACTCTTTGTGGATGTGGAAACCGTTTCTTATATGAAATTTTCATCAACTTTACACAACAACACTGAGAGAGAGAAAAACACAGTCGACTGTCAACTTACAGTCAGCTTTCAGCTGGCTTTAAAATCACGTCAGAAAACTTGGAAAAAAGTCAAACCTGACTGAGGGCTAAGATTTAAGAACTCAGTCCAAAAAGTAAAAAAACCCCAAACCCGTCAAAATACCCAAAATCACCACCACCACCACAAAAAGACCCCCAAAACAACAACAAGAAAAACCAAAACAAACTCAAAAAACCAATCAACTCACAAACAATGATTATGGATTCTATTGAGAAATTCAAAAGCTGACTGGATGAAACCCAGACCAGCCTGATCTGGCTTTGACCTTGCCTCTGCTTTGAGTGGGGCAGGTGGACCAGATGATTTCCATAGGTTCCTTCTAGCCCTGTTCTATGAATCTAAGCAACTATATTTTCAATGGTGAGGGTTAACCTCGGGAACACACACATAAAGGGAATTGGGTTCTCTTCCATTGCTTCAGTTTGGTAAGGAAGGATTCACTTCTCAGGCACAAATCAACAGGCTGGAAAAGGAGAGGTAGCCAAGCTTCCGTGATTTCAGCTGGAGCAAATGATGGAAAGAATGGGGAGGTCTTACCTGATAACATTACATTTATAGATCAGCAGCTAGAGACCTCTCTGTGTCAGCAGCTCTATACACTTATAATGTGAGAAGGTCTCTACCTTGAAGAGTTTACAGTTTAAGTAGATGAACCAGAAAGGAAGGAAACAATGTATGTATTGTTCAGATAAATAAAGTGAATTAACCTCAGGTTACCAGGAAGTCAAGAAAACTGAGTTTGGTTGTCAGAATCCATGTCCTTCATTTGAAATATAAGGCCATCTTTCTGCTTAAAGTTTCATCAATCATCAAGTGTATAAGTAACACTAGAAAAAAATCATAGTTCCTCTATACTCTTTCAGTACTTTTCCTTTTTCCATTTGACTTTGTGTTCATTCAGTATTCTACATCCTTTTGTATAGTAATTCAGATAACATCCTATTGTTAGTGTGGGTTTCTCAGGTAGTCATAGGGGAGGGGAAAAATGTATATAACAGAAAATATGTGCTTGTCAAAAATTGGCTTGGGGACTCTGTAACCAGCACAGATCCTGAAACTGCTTTTGACTTTGATTTTTTGCTGACAATGTTTCTCTACGTATATGCAGAAAGAACTGTAAAATTCCAGTCTGTTCTGTGTGTTTATTTCTCATTTTGTTTTTGCAATGTATTAGAGACCACTTATGGTAACGAATTTCAGTACTGCAGGTCTGTATGTATTTGCTGACACATTTTTCCTTATGATAGAAATATCTGACAGCTGAAGCTTTTCTATATCTTAAAAAAGTCAAACAATTAATGTCTTTGATGGGATATTGTATATACTCTGAACATCTACAGGACTTTTTCCTTTCAGGTTCCAGAGGCAAGTATTGGCCTTTTAACAGCACGTCAGTCCCATGTATCTCTGGACTTTGGGGATACCCCCAGATTATTGTTAGTGAAGAATGTAATGCAATGCAGCTAACAAGTAGCCTAGTCCTCTTTGGGTCAACAAAAACAATGACAATAGAGTATTAAACAAATAAAGAAATGAAATACAGGTGTTCCTGACTTTGCAAATCTCAGCTGCAGATGGCTTTATTTCCCCTTCCTATTTCTAGATGCCTTGATTATGGCAGTATTCATGATTATGTCCTTTTCTGAATTACAAAAGGTTATTATCAGATGGAGTAAAGCAGCTCAGTCACATTTGTGCTTGTATTCCTATTTTTACCATTGTCTTTCCTTCTATCAGAAGACAACTAGCAGTTTGCATTCAGAGTTCCTGCAAAGGTCCTGATACCTCTAGTCTTGCAAAGCAGAAGTCTCATTTCTCCACGGAGAATTTTTAAGTGATTCATCTAATAAGTATGTGGTCAAGATTTTGTCCTTTATCTTGGAGTACATATTCTCTTGTATAATGAGTATGGATTGTGCCCACAATGAGGTCCCAAGTTTCAGTACTAATCAAAATAGCATGGTAGCACTTAGAAGTGACCCTGGGAGCAGTATCTCATTAATTTTTGTCGTTGGTTGCGTCTCTTCAAATCAGTGAAAATTCAGTTCTTACCAAATAAGCTGAGGCAGATGCTCTGTTATTGTTCTGTGTTTGAGAATTCTTGACACCAACTATGGTTTGCAATGAAAAGATCATTCATATCAATACTCATATGGCCACGCGAAGAAAAAGTTTCATCATATACAAGAAAGGCTATTTTAACGGAGAGCTGACAGTGTGATCTAAGATGTACTGTCATTGTCATATTGTAATGCAGAGAAGTGAATATGACCCCTAAACTATTTCAAGTACTTCTTTATTTTTTAAAATCTGGTAGTCTGACAGGGCAATATGTATTGGGTTAAAGAGAAGGCATCTTGCCTTTGAATAACTATGGAAGTGGAAGAGCTGAGGTTGGATATTAATTTTATTTTCTTTTTTCATTGTTTAATTTAGAAGGCTTCACCGTACGCTCAAATGTATTCGAAACTCCATCCCACGTATAATATCTGAATGAAGCTCCTACTGGGAAGTATCAGGGCTACGGCAGCTTTTACTGAGATACTACTCACAGTTACAGTGCTAGTAAAACAGAGCTGTGTAAATGCAGTAAATTTTCACTTAAGTGTCTGTGAGTCAAATCCTGTAAAGGAGACCACAAGCGGGATAATCAAGCTGGTATCTCAGGTGAGACTGAAGGAAGAGACTGAGTGCAGCATTCAGCCCTTCTGTGGCACACTGTGCAGATCCCTGCTTGCAATGCAACTAGAAAGGCTTTAAATTTCCTGTGAAGTAATTCTTTAAAAACAAAGCAAGGCAGCCTAAGGAGCAGTTGTTTTGTAAGCACTGATACAATCTTATCCAAACAATTATAAAGCAGAAGAAAAATGAACAAAATACAGACCAAACAAAACCTTTAGTTGGTCTGATTTCTTTGCTGTCACTGAAAATGCCAGTCAATTCGTTGCCTTCCTAAGGACTCTTGTGGTGTAGGTCTAATCAACATTTTCTGATGGAAACCTGTTCTTTTCAAAAAAGTCTTTGACTGCCCCCCATTGTCATTTTTGTTTGACAATGTGGATGAAAAGCACCATTTCTCTTCCTCCTTGTCATTCCCCAACCAGAGGAGGGTGTCTGTGTTTGTTTGCCTTGCATTAATCCCTCTGTAACCTGAGGAAGCAGAGAGAATTAGCTCATACTGAACATGGTGCTACTGCAAGGCGACTGAGGGAGTCTCAGGACCTAACCTAGCTCATTTAGAGCAACCTCAAGTGTATTCACGCAACACGGCAGACTGCAGTGCAGGCGTATCCTGAGTAAAGTACCAGGAAAGATTTAAAGAGTTTCTTCATATCTTGTGTCTTGGGAGTTATAAAATGAAAAGAGAAAGGGGGGATCCAGGGGGAAGATGTGTTTCTGGGAATTGCAGCCAGCAGTTTGTCAGCAAAGTTTTATTTTGTTATTCATGTCTCTTCATTTCAAATAGTAAATCATGCTCTGAGGCAACAGGCCTTTAAAGGACTTGGCCATGCTGTTTGCTCCTTTTCCCTGCGTTGATGAAACAGCCCCTCCAGTTTAAATACTATCTTCTCATCATGTAAATCCAGGCAGCTCAAAAGGACAGCAGAACTGAAATACACACTGATGTCTCCAGCCAGATTTTGATGGCACTAGCTGTAGGGAAAGGATCTTTTTTCAGAAAAGCCATCATTGCACGTGGCACAGCAGAGTGACCCCAGATTTCCAGCAGTGTAGCCAGAAGCAGTTTGTTCCACTAAGGTTGTCACCCATATGGGCCAAAATCCTAGTCATTTAGGTGTCTCGTATATTGAATAGGTCCCCGGAAGGACTTTTGTGGGTTCTTTTTTTCAATTGCCTTGTTAATTCTATAGGGAGCATGGTCCATGTCTGTTGATGAGAATCCTACTAGATGCTTGTGTCCATTTCTAGGTACCTGAACACATATTAAAATATGTCCTTCTCAGTCTTGCTAAGGGGGTTTTAAGAGGTTATTTCCCTTTTTTCTCATTCCCCTCCTATCTAAAAGTCCCAAGGGATTAAGGCAGGAAGTCCTTCTTGATGAGTTATTGTTGGTTTTGTTATTAACAGCTGCCACAGAACCCGTCCAGGAGCTCCACGGAGCTTCAGGGACCACTGTCTGCAGAATCAGAGGAAGGGGGATTTCTGTGATCCCCAGCAGAAAAAAATAGATGTTTGTTCCAAGATAATTCTTTCATCTTCAGTCTCACATTAAGGAAAATGCATAGTGGTCTTGGCATATAGATCTTAATGGCGTGGCTGAGCCCAGAGTCTGGTTTCTGATATGTTTTTTCTGAGAGTAGCTTCCAGGGAAACGAAGAGACAAAGCACAAAACCCACTTGTGCACTACAAATTATTACAAGGTAAGGGGAAATGAAAACAAAATTAACTCTTGTTTCAATTACTAGCTGTTAAGTCAGTATTTCCCTTTTGGCTCACTTTGCTGATAATCAACAGGCTTAGCCATGGAAATAATGCAGGACTGTAATGCCAGGTCTTTGGGACTTTGATTTGAATGGCTGGGCAAAGGTATCAACAAGACTTAACACAGATCACACTCAACACCAAATCAAATGCCTGCATGGCCCTCAAAGGCTGAGTAGAAGAGCAGGTGAGAGAGAAGCATGTTGTGCAGCTGATCTAAACAAATTGGGAATATGATACAGTTAGTAGACAACTGCCCTTTGACAGGTGAGTAAAGGACAAGTACAAGAGCTTAAAAGCCAAAATGTTTTAGGAGCTCTTCAGAAACAGCCTTCCAAATCGAGAATGCCAATACCTATGTTGAGCTAAATAGGTAAATACAGCAGTGTCAGATGTCCTACTTTTTATAATGTTTTGACTATTAGTTGGTGGGTAAGCAGTAAGGAGCAGTAAGGGTTATGAAAGATTTCCTATATCATCATGGAAAGCCACTGAGGACACATTTTTAAGACTCTAATGTTTTTAGGTGCCTCAATTGGGGAAGCTGAATCCAATAAACTGAATCTAGAAACAAGGGACCAAAATTATCTAACTATTTTGAAGGCCTTGACCTTAATCTCCCTGTGGTATAGTTTTTCCAAATATTATATTTGTTTTTCTCAGAGCTGGTCTGCAAATAATATAACTGGCATTCAGAAGGAAGTCAGGCTGTAGATGAAACTATAAATCTGTGTTTGGAAACACGAAGACTTGAGTATATCTCATTGTTTTGCTTTTGCTGTAATACCTTTGGTGTTGCTACTAATGCATTTCTGTCTACTGAGTTCTAAAATTATGTCATCAACATTCTGTGCTAACTATTGGGGGTGGATAAAACTTTTAAGACACGTTAATGAAAAAAGGTTTATTTAAATCTGAATCTGAGCCAGGTATGGGAAAGAGTCAGCAGGAATGTTTTATCCTGGGATTTTGCCAAGGCTATAAAGTAGGAAACATGGTCAAAAATTGGCCCCTTTTTCTTCTGCCCCTGAATCCTTTCCTGACCTTTCTCATACGTACAGAGCTTTATGATTCAGATTCATTTATCTGACTGTGGAGACATATTTTAAATGAGGTGGTATTTTAAACAAGTTGAATCACAATCTAGGGGTATCCATCTCTCATCATTGACTATACAGCTTGCTTCAGGCATCCAGGTTTCATATTTAATTGCCTCATTTAAGTGTTTAAAGCCAGATGAAGCTGACTCTACCTGGACAGAGTAGTCCCAGGAGATTTTCATTAGGGTAAGTATACTGAAGTTCTGTATTGAACTTCCTAAAAAGTTGGAGAGATGATGGACATCATATGTCATGAATTCTTTTCCTTTCCATGCAGGGGGGAAAAAAAAAAAGGTCTGAATATTACTATTTAATCCATATAATTATTTTTATGTGTAACTAGGAAATGAATGATGGGCTGATCCAAAATACTTTGGTGTTTAAAAGTAGTAATACTAGGAGCAATTTACATCATGTCAAATGCAACCACCTTATGAATATTCCATTTTGTGGCTTCTTCTGCCTTACTATTTTCAGCGATTCTGCCTTCTGACAAAGAAATATTTGTTCTACTCAGCATTTCAAAGACAGTCAGGAAAGAAGAAATACTGTAACTGACTTTTATTGTCATTGTCAGTGGAAAAAACAGGTATCGTTATAAAGACATCAAACATTTTTGGGCAAAAAAATCCCAACAGCTGTCTGCTGTCAGTGATATGTCAATAGGAACACTGTCTTCCTTCAGAGCATGCCTTGGCTGGCTGCAGGAAAGTTAATATTTTAAAATACTTCAGATTTGTAATACTCCAAATTCTGAAGTTTGGTAGGATACTTAGGAAGCAAAACCAATGTAGTGCTTTTTTTGTTTTTTTTTGACTGATGAAAGCACATTACAAATTACTGTGATGCAGGACCCCAGAAAACATACGCTGTCAGACCTGTGCTGGCTCTGTGCTGGCCTAGGGTACATGTTTCTGTAAAGGGCTTTTGAAACAGAACATACTTGCATGATAATTTCATATATACAGTGTATATTTTTTTAAACTCAATAACATCCGGCTCACGAGAACAGAAGGGAAGAAGATCTTAAGATAAGGAATGCTCGGTGATCATAGATATCGTCTAATTGCAAATTTGTAACAATATGGTTCTCCAATGCAAGCAGAATTAAACTTGGAGTTATTTTTTTGAAAGATTCCCATTGATGGATGCAGGAACCACTTTTCCCTTATTATTAATTTCATTCACTTGATCTACAGGATGATCCCTCCCTCCATTCCTCTTCAGTGGCCCTGACATTAGTGCATGATCACCTTCAGGCAAAATAGAGATGAAAAAGGAAATGAACAATAATACCATTCCAGAAATAGCAATGAGGTACTATCTGTAAACCACCACATATGATTACATCTTTGCACTCTGGAATAGAATTTACTTGCATTAATATTTCCTGGTCTGAAAATGAATACATTTTTAGCTTCTCTTGTTTTTACACCTCTTTGTGGTCCAGTTTCCTATGCAGTCAAGATGTTAATGTAATATTTTCAGTCTCTGGTCCTAGGTAATTTTCTTATCTATTTTTAATGGGATTAGCATAGAGTATGCCATGTCTTACTTTTGGATATGAAATTTTAGCTGCATATTGGGTTGTGTTAGCAAGAACTCAGCCAGCAGATGGATGTGAATGATTGATCCCCTCTATTCAGTGCTTGTGAGACCACATCTGGAGTGCTATGTCCAGTTTGGGTCTTTCCAGTATAGAAAAGATGTTGACTAACTGGAGGGACTTCAGAGGACAATCACCAAGCTGGTTGAGGGATTGGATGGTGCTAGGAGAGTTGTTTGTTCAGCCTAGGGAGGAGAAGGCCAAGGGGATTATATTCTATCCTCATCTTCTCTGTAACCACCAGTTAGGAAGTTAAATCAGACTATTCTGAAATTACGAGGAATTGAGAGGAGCTGCACAAAAGTTGCAGCAAGGCAAATTCTGGTTGGATATGAGGGGAAAAAAATCATAATGAAGGTGGTTTGGCCCTGGGTCAGGATGCCCAGAGAAGTTGTAGAATCTCCATCCTTAAAAATATTAAAAAAATTAACTGGAATATTTCCAAACACCAAAAGAAAGGGGGTTTTACAATGTTTTGGTTTTGCCTGACTAGAGGAGGGATGAAAAAAGAAATCAAAACCACACAAATACTTTCACCAAAGGACAGGAGGAAAAAACAAAGTTAAATATTATTCTAGAATTTTAACAGGGTTTGTGTAGGTTTTTCCTTGTCTCTAATAACAATGCTGATACCTAGTATATCAACTGTAACATCTCCTAACACCTTTCCACACCAAACTTAGAGCACTAACTTTTCATGCTACATATAGATGACACCTAGACCAGAGTTTAAATTTTATGTTCTTTACAGGAAAGAAATGGAATACCAGATGGTTCCAATTAAAAAACAGCAGGATAATTTTTTTTTTTTTTTAACTGAGCAATCTGGGTCATGAGCAAATACTGTTTTTTCTCTCCTGCTTCATCTTGAAATTGCAATGAATTCTGAAAAAAATTGCATTCAGAGATCTGTGAGATAAGAAATGTAATTAAACCTAGTAGGAGTCAGGCTGCTCTGTAACACCTTTAAACAGATGGAAGGGTGGAATGAGGCCTAAGGTAATATCAGATATCCTTTGGAAATCTGAGGAATTATATTCACTCCTCAGCAACCGCTGTATTCCACTGTTATTCTCAATGGTTTAGATAATCTGGCACTAAATGCAACTATTTTGCAATTTTTCTATATAATTTGTTCAGTATAAAGACTTAAGGGAAAATGGCTATTTTTCTGTTCTTAAGCAGAACACAAATCGTGTTACAAGAATCATCAGAACACCTCACAAAGTGCAAACGCACAAAAATAAAATAAGAATCACTTTGTCACTCTCCAAACTGCTCACAGAAATAATCCTATGGTTTATTCTATTATTTGCTCTGTCAAAGGAGTGTTATCATGGCCAAGGGCTGCTTGTACATGGGACAAAGGATTCATGGTGCTATTGGTGAAGTCATCGCAGTTCTGAAGGGGGCAGAAATCAATGGCAAGAGACCTGGATTCAAATCTGATCTTTGATGCAATTGGTTGTAGCAGCTATTGAATATCCAGGACATCTTGGAAAATCAGTATCTATTTCTTCAATCAAGGGGCAGTATTCGTTTTCATAAGTAACAGAAATTAATTTCTGCTGTCACATAAGGGACCTGCATTTTAACTCCAAAGGGCTAAGAACTGTCTTGATATCTAAGATGCCAGGCTTGCAGCTGAGGTCAAGCCAGAACAGCAATCAATCCCATGTTTAAAACCTTTGCTATGTTCTATTCTTAATGAGAAGCCACCCACTTAATACTCGAAAATAAATACATATATAAGAATAGTTATTTAAATTGCAAATAACACCAGCAGTTTAAAAATGGTACTTTAGTTAATTAATATTTAGCAACGAATAAATTTCTTTAATAGTAATTAAACACTAATTAAATAATTTCCTCAGGAAAACATTTACTAATGGTATTTCTGGATAGTCCTTTTCCTTTTAAATGTTTCATAACTGTTGTTGAGTAATTAATGTTCACTAATTAATTTTGAAGTAAGAGTCCTGACCCTTCAAGCAGTCTAGGAATGGAATTCCCTTAGCTGATGTGTGTTCATTTAAGGCAATTCATAGTAAGACCAAAAGATAATATGATTTATAGGGGAAAAAATACTGGCGCCTTAGACTCCTGAAACCTATTGATTCTCAGTGAGGTTTGAGCTCCCAGAGGCATGTCTGCAAGGATTCAGGAGATAGGACATGGGGTTGTGCCGTGAGCGACCTGGTGATGAGCTATTACTCCAGTGTGGCGTCCATGCAGATATCTCAAGGTAGTTGCACTTCCCAGGTTAAATGAATTAACTGAAAGATTACAGCGTTTCTGAGTTGAATTTTTTACTTTCTCCCAAGTTCGATGGAATCGATTTCCTTTCTCTCCTCCTTAGATTCTGGCAAAGTGGGAGCTTTCATAAAGCTCGGGGGATGGTCAATCCAAAGGGGAGTTCATGGTGATTTCAGCTACAGACAGACTCTGATGCAAAAGCAAGGCCTCTGCAGGCAGCCTTGGAGGACTGATGCTCAGATTTTGCAGTGCCCAGCAGCAGCTACATTTAAAAGGTACCTCTACTTTGTAAAACAGCATGGATGGAGATTCAGTGTATGCGGTGCCACTAGCCTCACTTCCTAAAGACCCCAGCAAGGCCCACTTACCCACTGCTCTAGGATTTGGTAAAACCAAGCTGTTTCAAATGAATTATTTCAGGCTTGAAGTATTTTTAAAATGAAAATTTGGATTGTTTGAAGGTTTCTGAGCGTGTGTCTCTCATCAGGTGCAATTCTTCTGTGGGCTACAGCTTATAATCATATCTCTTGCTGCATTTTTGGCAGTAAGATTAAATATGGATGTTTTAATTTTGAAAGCACAAGCTGAAGCTGCAGTTTCACAAGGTCAAATCTCATTTCCATTAACAATGGCTGTAGAAAGGTCAAAAAGCTCTGTCTCAGTCAGTCAATATTACGAGATCACGAGTAGCACAATGAATGAAGGATAGCTGCTTGAATGCACATGACCTGTGCTCAGTGGTAATTGACTTCAGAGTGACAATTAGCGGGCATTAAGTCAGAGCATATTCTTAGCTCATGGATGTTCTCAGTGGCAGAGTGTTCTCTTTAAAGCATATTTTTCAATCCATGTGTATCTGGAGAAGTCAGCAACTAATAAACTACTGAAACCATCCTAAATCTTGAAGACGTATGAAGAAAATAAAACATTATGATTCTTTCCTACCATTGGATTGAAAAGCATGGATTTGGTTCATAATGGTCCTACAATAATCACAGGCAAAATAAGAAAAGGAAATAATCTGAACCTGGTTAGAAAGGTAGGCCCAATTTGGCTTTTATTTATGCTGTTGTAAATCTGGAGACACTCATGTAGAGCCTGAGGGTGGCCTTTATTCTTAATTGCTGCATTTTAGTGCTATTTATTCAGCACAAAAAGGAAAGGAGTCAGCCTGAGCAAGAGGTGGTGTATCTGCAAGCTAATACTATATTGTGAAAAAACTGTCTTTATAAGAATAAAGAAAATACTAATGACTTAGTTGGAAAAATAATTAAAGGATATTGGTGACATTTTTGTCAATTGAAAACATATATTTTACTTGCTTTCAGTTTATGAAACAATGACTAATTTCACCAATTAATTGCTCTGATGGAGAACAGTGTATTTTAAGTTGACGTACCCCTTAATTTTACATTATGCTTCATGAACCTAGTAATTTTAAATGAGTATCATTTAATTCTAAGGACAATGAATGAAATAAAGGAGACCTGGGAAGTTATGATACAACACAGAGGAGTTTCTTCCACTCCAATCACGCCTATACTGTTATTTTTCTCCTGGTGTTTTTATAATATATTATTCCTCAAAAGTCACCATGAGGTCATTTCTACAAAAGCCTGCAAAATCCTCAAATTGCTACTTGGGAAGTGCAGCTCTGCTTACTAATCTTGTCTTGGCTTTGAGTCATCTATGGGTGACTGCAGCAAGCTGTGAATGCTAGCTATATAACTCTGCAGTGAGGATGGAGGCAAGTTTGCCAGTGTTGTTGCTTCTCCTCCGAAGCCCTCTCCGGCATTCCCAGTGCAGGACAGGCAAGTGCTCTCAGCCTTATACAGGAGGAACACTGTGCACAAATGACTGAGTGTAAAATAAACACGGTCACAGCAGCACAAGCAGACCTTTGCTGGGGGAACAGGACCAGGTTGTCTGTTGTGACGCTACCACAGGCAAACTGAACAGCAAAGACTCACCAGATGAGGCAGGCAGAGGGTAACTAGAGAAATAGGAATGAAGTGGTAGATCAAGTTGCGGCAAAGGCTAATAACATATATTGGATTAAAAATACAGGTTTCCTGAGTCTCAGGTGAATCTGTTAAACCTAAGATTACCTGCTCATCTAGCCCTCATCTAATTCGACCCCAGTGGGATTCTGTGTGAGAGCAAGGAGAGAAGCAGGGAGCGAAAGCAGCAGCTGTTGCTAAGACAAATACTTAATTTTCCTTGTGCCATTTATGCAAGTCTGTGCAACCAGCAGGGCAGGTTTGCCCAGGAAATTAACTCAAATGACATATTTATTCAAACTGTGGGTATCTTCCCCTTCTGAAAATCCAGAGATAAATCTACATTTAAATATCCATGAAAGTCATGTGAGACTGTTGTGGCTGGTGAAGGTGAAAGGTGGTTTTACTTTCACATGAAGAACAGCAAAATATACAGCTGAGATCTTGCTGCTTAATGCTGGAGTTGGGCCGTCAAAGTAACTGAGAGCAAAGTGTGTTTGCTGCCCTGTGCTTTGCAGGTATGTTCATTTACTCCTTGAGGTGGTTTATGTGCAAATGAGACCTTAAGCAACAAAGAAGAGTGAGTGGGTGTGTCTGGAAAGTCTTGAGCACACCGTATCTTGCACTTCTCACGGTGCACTTTGTGTGAGGCGTTATTTTGCCAGAGCGTTAGCTTGCCCTCTAGGTGCTAGATTTCTGAGACATATTGCACAGGTGGCTTGTATAGGCTGGATCTCTATGTGTGTGTGTGTGTTTTCAGTACACACCATTTGTTTAAAATCAAATTCTCTACCCAGAATTGGCCTTGCAGAACCTGGTTGGCATGGGCAGACAAATGGTTTATGCTGTGTAAGACTCCTTGTCATAGGTGTCTTTGCGGAAATGTCAGGGAGTAAGTGCTTTCCAGACAGCCTGAGCAGTACAGGGGACTTGCAGTAACAAAATAATAATAATAATAAAATAATAATAATAGGTAGTAGTGAAAGATGACACACAAGCAAAATTACCATCCTGTACTTCCCAAATTATTTTTTTTAAACTATATTTACTTTCAAACGAAAAATAATTTTCACCTCCATCTGCTTCATGGCTACATAAGATCGGTCTTTAAATTTGAGAACTGACAGAAGGTCAGTTGTCAAGGCAGTTATCCAGCCAAGAGGTATGAAACTTGATGAGCCAAAACTAATTTGGCACTGTTATATCAAAAAGATTTGAATTCTGTGCATCAGTTAAATGCTATGAAGATTTAGTTGAGCAGGGAGAGAAACACTTCTCGGCTCTTCCTATGTCATGATTAAAGTGGAGATGATGTACTTGTATGATATTCCCACTGCTCTTTAAACCTTGAATGGACTCAGATTCATCGGAACACAGAGGTGGTTCAAGCCGACGGTCAGTTAACCAAATTCGCTCTTCACATATTGCTTTGGAGAAAGAAAGGATAGCCTTGGGAGTAAATGGAAGTTTATGACATCAAGGAAATTGTCTTGGATCCATTCTCTGCTTTTGTATTTCTTTGCTGGGATGTCCAGTTAGTTGACTTGTGTCTCAGTTTCTCCACTTATCTGAAATAAGCTGCAGGTAGCACTTCAAAGTTCTTTGAAGTTTAGCACTACCTACTGCTGTTGCTTCTTACAGGTTGATGCTTTCTCCAGGGCTTCTCCAGTTTTGTACGTGGATGCACTGCCCCGGTGGAGAATGAGGAAGATGGAACCATTCTGGTGTGGTCTGCTCTGACCTTAGATTTCTCTGCTTCCAAACAGAGATAATCTGCTTCTTGATGTTTATGTTTTGGAAATAAACTGTACAATAAAGATGGAGTTAATGAGGACAGACAGTAACGAGGGATGAAAAACATGATACAACTTTGCATCTCCTGGGAGGAGGAGTTACACAGCGGGCACTGTGTTGTTAATGTATGTACTAGAGCAGTGAAGAGAAACCAAGTTTCAGTCTGGGGAAGAAACAGGGTTACTTGAAATCCCTCGGATGTCACAGACTGTACTGTAGCTCCTCACCTATAAACTCCTCGTTTGACCTTGGACTCTGCCTGCATGCTTTTCTGGTGTAGTACAGAAGCTTAGGTCTGCGCTAGAGGGGAAATAAAATAAATCTTAGCTGGTTACTCTTTATTACCAAACACTAGCAGAGATTAGAATGTAGATTTCTCAGCATTTGAGAGCTGGGCACTGCACCTCTCTGAAGCATTTGATGCCACAACCTCTGGTGTATTAATGTACGCATACTTCTGGCTTTTATGAGGCCTTTCTTGCCCGAGAAATGTCACCATCATGCTCCAGCATTGCTTGTTGCTTGGTAAGTAGCCTGCTCTTCTGGCAGGGAAGACATGCGAATTTTAATCCTTGTTAGGGAAGGAATTGATTAAATCTTACTCTTATTTCTTACAATTCTTATTCTGAATAAGTGGACAAATTTAATAGAAGCCAAAGAGACAGGAAAGGTACAAGGTACCAATGCCAGCTTATCTGCCAAAGTTTTGTACAGAGCTCAACATGTGTACTGGGTGTATTTACCAGATGGACAAATTTTGGCCAGGGAAACTGTGCGTTTAATGTTCCTGAGGAGATCTGGGCAACTAGTTCACACTCTGTTAGGATGAAGACAGTCCTGTTCAAGCTCAGCAGTAGAATTCTAAATGCCCAGGAGATGTAAAATTGACCTCTGTATAGTCTGTAGGTGACTTGCATAGAGAAGTGTTAGCTGAAATTGGGAATTGAGGGCTGTGATTATGGAGTTGGAAGCATCTGTTCCAACGTGTTGAAGTACATTCACAGATCCAGCCATCAGCCTTTTACTGTAAAAGTGTATCACCAAAGCAATATCATTTGGGAGGTATCCATACCTTCTCAAGTCATTTAAGTGCATTAGTATTTGTTTCAGTAGAGCGATTTTCCTATAAGCTGTCAAACTTGTTGGGAATATTCAATTTGACTGTAATCAGAGGCCTTTGGTGAGTAATAGGACCTTACAAACAGAGTGCTAATTATATGAGGGATGAATGAGTCCTAACTGAGTGATAAATGAACATGTCTGTCAGTGATATCCCAGCACATATCAACTTTAAGTTCAATCAGATTCCTCATTTATTGTGTTCCCTGGGCACTGCTGAATTACAGTCTCCTTAGGTTCAAATGTTGTACATACATTGGGTATGACAGTGTCACTATGAGATCTTTGTATTTTAAATGTTGCTTTAGGCTTAAAAGAAGAAATATGTCAGTACAAGTCTTTGCAGCTTGGCAGACAGCTCTGGATTCACCTTGTCAGTCAGGTCTTCCTAGTGCACCCTGCTCTGGAAAAGGAGAGTATCTTCTCAAAGGCATACTAGGCTGAGCTCAGTGATTGTTATTTTGTGTGAGATTTCTACATTGCAGTGTCTCATGAGTCATTCTGATAATTGAGTACCACCTGACACAAAGCACGATGGGCTTTATGCAACTTCAGATTTCCATTTGGTATGAGTAATATACCTTTAGGTGTGCCCTGTAATGATCACAGAGGTTGTGTTTTTTTAACAAAAAAAAAAAAACTTGTTAATTTTACCAAGTCGAAGTTTATCATTAAACAACCACTAAAAGTCACTAGGGTTTCTATTCCATGCAGCTGAAGTTTTTTTCTTTCCCCTCTTCATCATTTTTGAACTACAGTGAAATTTTAACAGGCTCTCTTGAGGTCCAGAGGAGCATGCAAAGTTCCCTGGTGCCCAATTCAAGAATCCCCAGAATAATGCTGTTTAGTAACAACACAGTAATTCTCATTCCCTAATTGCCCCTGTTCCCCCTTCATATATCTTGAGGGAAGACTAATCTTTGATGAGTGATAAATTTCCTTTCATGGAGTTTTACTGCATGGTTTCAGGTCCCTCTCATAGAGTGGGTTAATTATAAATCACATGCAATTTCTGGCAAAGCTTAGGGATCTTGAGTTAATAAGTTCTTGACTTTTTAAAAATCAATGAAAAAGTTGGTAACAAAACAGTTTTCAAGGAATCAGCTGTGTTGTTGATGTCTTATGTAGCCTAAAACTAAGTTGTTAGCCATCGTTTTCTGAGATGAGAGAGCTTTTAGGCTGCAGATAATGTATGGTCTCAGACAGTCAGGATCTGGCATGCCATAATTTTCAGTCTTTAAAATAGCTATGATGTTCTGACAGTTGCATGGACTATATACCCTTTACCAAACAAAGAAAACAATTTCACATTTATCAATCCAAAAGCCATAGGAAGAGACTCCTATTTGCAGAAAATCAGCTTCCTCTGAGGAAAACCAAAAGCAGCAAAAGAATTCTGATCTTTTCATAGAGACATGAATGTTCCTGATCCAGTTAATTATGCAAAAGTCTTTAAAATTGAAACTCTCATAGCTATGAAAGAATGCTTGGCTTGACACCCGTGTATGACAAAGGAAGAAGTGCACTTGTAGGTTTAGAGCCAACTCAATAAATAATAGATGTTGCTTTAACAGGGCTTGCATATGGAGGCAAACAGCAAGTAAATAATGATTAAAATATTTGACAATCAAATATTTCTAAAAAAAAATATTCTTTGGAGATAAAGTACTCATGATATGGAAAGCCAGGAGCTGATTGTGCAATTTTTAGTGCAACATGGCCATGATCTCATTTTGTTTATTTGTTGCAGGAAAGTTGTTATTTTACATGGAAAGTACAAGGATTATGATAGCAGATATGTAAATAAATTCATTCTATGTAGAATATACCTCAAAAACTTGAAGATTTTATAATAGTTAAAAAAGATATTCTTGTTCAGATTGTAACCCAACACCTATCATTCAGAAGAAGAAAAGATCAATCAAATCAGCGTCATGTTCTTTAAATACATCCAATATACTTTCTAGTTAATATCAATAATAAATTGGTTTCCATTTAAGGAAGTGGAATCAGCAGCTTTCTTGAAGCAATTATAAAAAGTTAGTACATTTGAAGAAATTGAGTAAACATTGTCATTTTATTTGCTTCTTACAGCACAAGATGTCAGAAGTTTAAAAAATTCATGAAATGGTTATTATTTTTTTCAGACTTTTTTTGACAGTCTCCTTTTTACCAAAAGTTGTGAACATGTTAGCTCAGGTAATGAAATGCAAAATAATTTTAATTTCTGATTTTGCTTTTGATTGTTTCATGAGTGAACATTTTTAAAGCTTAAATATGAGCTTCTGCCAACCTGCAGACACTCCTTGTAACTCTGATTTGTTGACCGATTTATTCCTCTCCTTCTCTCCTTGCTGAGAGTTCGGATTCATTCAAACAGAATAATTTCAAAATGATTAAACTCAGTTTCCAGTGCTGCAGGTAGACTTTCACCTTTTTCTGCTTGGTTAAATTACATTACCTTGGAGTAACTGGCTAGAGAATAAGCGTGTACAACCACTTTACTGCAAGACGTATTTTACTATTGAGAGTAACCCCATGGCTGGAAGAAGGAGTATTCCAATTGTTGATCTAAAGGGAGCACCACCAGTTTTGACAAGCTATTACCTCTAGCTATTTTTCTCCACTTAGTATTAATCTCTTCAGGACAGCGCTACTAGCTGAGTTGCACTAATAGATGCTGGATAGAAACCACTTGCTGAACCAGAACTATGGTTTTTAACATGTAAGACATTGGGGAGGAGGGAAGGTTAGAAGCTGGAGGTCTATATAATGTTTTTGAAATTGGCCACTTAAATTTTTATTTTGCTGAGAGAATTTTTCTCAGCAAATGTTAATTTACATCTCCTCTGTTGAGTGATTCTAAAAATATTAAATTTTCCAAACTAACTTGCCTTTAGGGTCTTTCATCTCATGTCCAAGAAAATTAGGTTATTTTGGTTTGGTTCCTGTCAAACTCTTGTTTTACTTCAGGTCTGTTCACAGTTTTCCATCCCTCATATTTCCTACGTTTAAACAGCCATATCATCAGCAATGTGTGGGGAGAGGGGATTTCATTCAGTCTGGAATTTTTTCAGCCTCAGTGAAACAAGTCCCACATAACTGCTCACCCTCATCTCCCAGGCTTTCAGAGGACACGTGAACTGATATTTTTCCCTCACACTGGCTAACCTCCAAGAGCTTGGTTTTGCTGCAAGATTCTCCGATCTGCCTTGTCTTGGCACACCTCTGCCTTATGGCACATAATGTTTCTTTTATGAGAGATCCAGCTGCAAATTACCCTGACACATGGGAATTCTCTGTGTCTCATCAGTGTAGCTACAGCAATGCTAGCAGAAGCCACTAGCCAGTATAGGACATACTTGGGCTATATCAGCATTCAAGACAGGCTGTACCCAACTACAAAGCCTTGAGTCCCTTCATGGTGAAATTATTTCTTTGAGATTGCCACAGCCAGAATTATCTGGGAGTTTGAGCGTGCTAAAGCACGGCACCCGTCTGCAGGGCCATTTGCCAGTTTTCAACAGCATAAATCACACTGAGAGCATGGCTCTCGTGGGAGCCAGTTGTCGGGTTTGGAACTCGTTCAGCAAACAGCTTACCTGGAAGATGAGAAGGGGTTTTTTTCCTGAGTTACAACATAGCTTTCTGTTTACAGGGCATCTCATACTGCAGTGATCTATACATTAGAAATACATGAAGGCTGAGTTAAAATTACCAAAATAATGCTTCATATTTATAAATGCTTATGTTCTATCTGAGTATGTTATTTGTATATGTAACCTCCTCTATCTGAGGGAATATGGATACTTCTAAACTTTTTTCTCACGGGCTTTGCTGGTTTTAAGTTTTTCCCACCTTCTTCTCTCCCACGAAAAACCATTTCCTTTTTTAAGCAAGATCATGCTTTATGGGTGTAAGGACACATTTTGTGAGTGTAAAGATAGGGCTCATGGACAACCTTGTATGATCTGTGGGAACAAGGGTATAGACTTATGTTGAAAGGAAGAGCTAGAGCTGAAAGGCAAGAATCAATCAGCAGGGGGATCAGCAAGTGTGGGATTAGAGTAGATGAGAGCCATGGAGGTGAGGGACCAGTCAAATTGACAGATTTTAAAAAGCTTACTTTTTCCAATAACTAATCATGCCAATGGTCAGATTCCTTTTCCAGCTGCAAGGATAGTGCACCAGGTGCACGCTCATAAACCCTGTTTACTTTTAATAATTTGAGACTTGAATTTGGCTAAAAGGACAAGGATCTGGACCAAGTAATGAGAATAAATATGCTGATAGCCAAGCACCAGAGCTAGCTCCTGCCCTTTTCCAATGACTGTGCATTGATGCTTTCTATGAATTGCCATTTGTATATACTCATCTCTAGAGTATGACTTCTTCCCACACCTCAAAAGGCTTGGGTGTAAATTGCTTGTTCTGATTGATCTCCCCTCTGGTCAGACAATGATCTTTGTGAATCCTCCTCCCAAACAATGTGAAAGAATGTCTGTCAGGATGTAAGTGGTGGCTTATTCTGTCACTGTTCTACCCTGCTGTAGGCCATGGCCTTGAAACAAAAGGATATAATGTAGATTACTGTAGTCAAGGTAACACCATGCTTTTAAATGGTTCCTGCTGTGCCTCTCAGAGAGGAAATAAAGAAACCCCCTATGCTCAGCTGACTAGGACCTCACTCAAGAAATAAACTCTTTTCACACTCCCCTGAAATCCTATTTTAGGTCTGAGAATAGTGATGCTACAGTTTAAACAGCCAAAAAAGTCTGCTTAAATTTCTTTTGTTAGCATCTTCATTGTTAGTGCCCCTTCCCTGTATACTTGAGAAGTAGTTTTGTTAGAATACCTGCAGCACTTACCTTTGCACTGCAGGCTGATCAGAGCTATGCTAGTAAATATTCACGGTATTTAAAAGAAAAAAACCCAAGATTTGTTCTGGGTTTTGCCAATTTTATTAACGAAAGACAGATTTCTTTTCACTATCATGTTTCTGGGAAGAGGGCTTAGATTTGTATTTTTCAGCTTTCAAAAGAAAAAATGCGTCCAATGCTGGCTAAGAAATATTTTTAGCCAAGGTTCTGCTTTGTAGAACAGTGACTGCTTTGAGGTTTGTGGGATCTTGCTGTTTTTCAAATGATGGAAATTGTAATTATTTCTGGAAATTTAAAGAGTGATGTTGAATGTGTTTTTCAGGCTTATGCATGATGATTTTACGGGCACATAGGTAAAATTCTGTAATAAAGAGGAAAGTTTTCCCATAGCTATGTATGTCAGCCACAGTGCTACTCAGCTCCTAAGTGTTGGCCACAGGGGGTAAACATGAAGGTCCTCAGACTGTGTTTGGTCTCCAGGATGAACTGGAGCAATTTGAACACTGGCCTGAATTAAGCAGTTGTCAGCAACTCTCTATATTGCACGCAGCGTGGGGAACAAACAGGAAGAACTGGAGATCTGTGTGCGGTCACAGGGCCATGATCTCATCGTAATTACTGAGACATGGTGGGATAGCTCACATGACTGGAACGCTGTCATGGATGCCTATGTCCTCTTTAGGAAAGATAGGCCAGCAAGGCAAGGTGCTGGAGTTGCTCTTTATGTGAGAGAGCAACTGGAGTGCATCAAGCAGTCCCTGGGGGCGGATGAAGAGAGAGTTGAGAGCTTGTGGGTAAGGATTAAGGGGCAGGCTAATATGAGGGACACTGTTGTGGGGGTTTATTACAGGCCACCTGATCAGGATGCAGAAGTTGATGAGGCCTTCTACAGGCAGCTGAGAGCTGCCTCACAATCACAGGCCTTGGTTCTCATGGGGGACTTCAGTCACCCTGATATCTGCTGAGAAGGCTACACAGCTAGGCATGTACAGTCCAGGAAGTTCCTCCAGTGTCTTAATAACTTTTTGACTCAGGTGGTGGAGGAGCCGACAAGGAGAGGTGTACTCCTGGACCTAGTACTGACCAACAAAGAGGGACTGGTGGAGGACATTAAGGTTGGGGGCAGCCTCGGCTGTACTGATCATGAGAAGATCGAGTTCGGGATTATGTACAGTAGGCATAAAATGACAAGTAGGGTTGCAACCTTGGACTTCAGGAGGGCTAACTTTGATCTCTTCAAGAAACTGCTTGGAGAAATCCCATGGGTTAGGGCTCTAGAGGGTAGAGGGGCTCAAGAGAGCTGGTTGATATTCAAGTGTCACTTCCTCCAAGCTCAGGATCGGTGCATCCCTAAGAGCAGGAAATCAGGCAAGGGAAGCAGGAGACCTGCATGGTTGAGCAGGGAGCTTCTGAAAAATCTCAAGTGGAAGAAGGAAGTTAACATTAAGTGGAAGAAGGGACTGACCATTTGGAAAGATTACAAGAATGCTGCCAGAGTATGCAGGGATGAAACGAGGAAAGCCGAGGCCTCCTTGGAATTAAATCTGGCAAGGAATGTCAAGGTCAACAGTTAGGATTCCTTCAAGTACATCAGAGGCAAAAGGAAAATTAGAGAAAATGTGGGCCCGCTATTGAATGAGACAGGGGCCATGGTGACAGATGATGCAGAGAAGGCAGAATTACTGACTGCCTTCTTTGCTTCAGTCTTTACTGCTCAGGCCAGCCCTCAGGAGCCCCAGACTTCACAGGTAACAGAGAAAGTCTGGAGGAAGAAGGACTTTCCCTTGGTTGAGGAGGATCAA
>VFFE01007070.1:1069502-1173329 GCA_008921705.1 Burhinus oedicnemus | reverse complement strand
AAGGAAGGCCCAGGAAACTACAGGCCAGTCAGCCTCACCTCCATCCCTGGAAAAATGATGGAACAGCTCATTCTGGGTGTCATCTCAAAGCATCAGGAGGAAAAGAAGGTTATCAGAAGTAGCCAAATTGGATTCACCAAGGGGAAGTCACGTCTGACTAATCTGATAGCCTTCTACTACGGTGTGACTGGACGAATAGATGAGGGGAGGGCAGTGGATATTGTCTACCTTGACTTCAGCAAGGCTTTTGACACTGTCTCCCACAGCATCCTCGTAGGCAAGCTTAGGAAGTGTGGGCTGGATGAATGGAAGGTGGGGTGGATTGAAAACTGGCTGGCAAATAGAGCTCAGAGGGTTATGGTTAGTCGTACAGAGTCTAGTTGGAGGTCTGTGACAAGTGGTGTTCCCCAGGGGTCAGTACTGGGTCCAGTCCTGTTCAACATATTCATCAATGACCTGGACAAAGGGATAGAGTGTACCATCAGCAAGTTTGCTGATGACACCAAACTGAGAGGGGTGGCTGCCACACCGGAAGGCTGTGCTGCCATTCAGCGTGACCTGGACAGGCTAGAATGTTGGGCAGAGAGAAACCTCATAAAGTTCAACAAGGGCAAGTGTAGGATACAGCACTTGGGGAGGAGTAACCCCATGCACCAGTACAGGTTAGGGGTTGACCTGCTGGAAAGCAGCTCAGTGGAAAGGGACCTGGGAGTCCTGGTGGACAACAGGATGACCATGAGCCAGCAGTGTGCCCTTGTGGCCAAGAAGGCCAATGGCATCCTGGGGTGCATCAAGAGGTGTATGGCCAGCAGGTCGCGGGAGGTTATCCTCCCCCTCTACTCTGCCCTGGTGAGGCTGCACCTGGAGTCCTGTGTCCAGTTCTGGGCTCCCCAGTTCAAGAAGGACAGGGAACTGCTGCAGAGGATACAGCAGAGGGCTACAAAGATGATTAGGGGGCTAGAACGTCTTTCTTATGAGGAAAGGCTGAGGGACTTGGGCCTTTTTAATCTGGAGAAGAGAAGGCTCAGAGGGGATCTCATCAATGCCTGTAAATACTTAAAGGGAGGGTGCCGGGAGGATGGCACCAGTCTTGTTTCAATGGTGTCCAGTGACAGGACAAGAGGTAATGGGCACAAACTTGAATGTAAGAAGTTCCATCTAAACATGAGGAGGAACTTCTTTCCTTTGAGGGTGTCAGAGCTCTGGAAGAAGCTGCCCAGAGAGGTGGTGGAGTCTGCGACTCTGGAGACATTCAAAACCCGCCTGGATGCCGTCCTGTGCAACCTGCTGTAGGTGACCCTGCTCTGTCAGTGGGGTTGGACTAGATGATCTCCAGAGGTGCCTTCCAACCCCTGTGATTCTGTGATATTGTGATGACATCTGAGAGACAGCAACAGATGACAGCAGCTGTCCCCTGAATTTTGGAAAAAAGAACCTATTTTGTACCCACTAACACCAAACCTGCTGGCTAGTCCTAGATACTTTTTTGTAATCAAAAATACCAGCTTTGATTCAGCTGTTGAGAAAGATGTCTTAAACCATAGACTTGCAACACTAAATGAACTTTCATTAGAGGAACTAAAACATGTTTTAGTCATCAGTTAAGTGTATTAACACTACAGCAAAAATAAAACTGAGATTTAACGTCCAAAGCCTGAAAAACATATTCCTTGTTTTTCTTTTCTGTTGCCCAGAAGGGTGATATGCTTAATTCTGAAGAGCCATAAGACAAATGTCAGTTATTAAAAAAAAATAAAAGTCATAAAAAAGAAACCAAAATACAAAACTGATGTTTATTCCTCTAAAATTTTCTTAGATGTTTTCCTGGAGTTTTTCTCAGCTTCTCCGTGTAGTACAAAAGGAGACATGGGTATATGTAGTACAAATATATATTTTCATATATGAAAGAATATAAAACATTTAAAACAACTTTAGTTTTTCAGCTCTCATTTTGATACTTTTGTGCTTCAGCTATGTTTGTTTCTGGAGTGGAAGTGGCAGGCATGGAAGAGAAGAAGAAAGCTTATCTCAAAAAACCCTTCTGTGGTATTAGTGTATTCATCTTCTAACACAGCAACGTCCAAGATAAGTCTTTACAATAGACTTGCAAAAGTACGACTTAACTCTACAGGTCACAGCATGCAACAACTTTCTTGGTCAAAATTCTTTGAAAGAGTGTGGACAGTCACTCCAGGTCCAGTAATATGTAGTTTTAAAGCATGAAAAAACAAAAGGGTTTCCTGGATTGAAACTTATCTGTGTAAAATGTTAGTGGGTCAGTAAACTTACCTCCTAAACAAACCAGGATGTTTTCCCACATCCTGTCAGGAAGTTTGAAAAGTTATTCATATTCAGAGCAGTGATTTAAGCCAAAATGTCGAAATAGGTAATGTGATTGGTAGTGTTAAAGGCAGTGACCTTTATCTGACTTTTTATTACCATGGTCTGACACAACTCCTTCTTTGGTAGAGGTTGTGTTTGAAAGGATCTATAATTTAATGTGCCTAAAACTGGTGGTGAGCTATAGGAAATGCAAAGGAAAGATCATTCAGATCTTTGCTTTGCAACTGGCTGCCTCTTATGTTGCTGGTGTGAATCTTAGAACATGTGCTTTGTTCACTCTTTTGAGCATCTGTCACAGATCACATTTGGAACCCTAAAATGTGCAATACACAATTATATCTCCCCAAAGAGGGACAAAAACCTGAGAATTTTACAACTTTTAAAAAATGTACAATGTAGGAGAGAGATAATGCAGTAGGCTGGGATGGCTCAACCTAAATGGGGCTACAAATAAATATATGGGGATGGGTTTTTTGTAATTCCGATCAATGGTAGTGTTCCCCATTAAACAGCTGTCTTTGGTGGCTACTTAGGATTTATAAAGATGGCCATCTATTGACATGAGTACTGCTTAGGCTGCACTTTTCATCACTAGAGCTATTGATGAAATTCTGGATGCTGATCACTCCAAGTAACATTTGCAGCTTCAAAATTTGTTTGATAGCTCAAAGCAAATGAAAAACAGTAATAATATGTGGAATAGTTTCCAAATGTCTGGGGTTTTTTAGATTAAAACCTGAATTTTTAACTTGAGGAAGACATGTAGGCTTGAGAGAGACTGATATTGAATGCATGGTTCTGGGAGAACAAAAATTAAATCCTAGCTCAAGTGATTCAAAGCACCACTTCCACTCTAATTCAATTTGAGGGAAAAGTGTCATCACTGTTGAGGCTGTTGCTTCAACCACAAGGATACATGCCCCTCTTTGGCCATTGCCAGGGCATTCTGGGTCTCTCCAGTTTATTTGTTTTTTTGATAAACAAAAGCGTTATTCAGCTGTGAAGTACTGCTGATATGAAGCTTCACTAGGTGGAAACTGCTTTGTCTACCCCTGCTGTTAGAGCTGCAGAGTCAGCCACGTCATTTTTGAGAACACCATAAAAAGGGCTTCTCACCAGTACTTAGTGTTTCCCAGGTGCCACGTCATTTCACAGCTGGAAGCTGGCAAATGTATTGTGTTTCTAACAGGTACCCCTTTTCTTTCATGGCTACAGCGTGAACTACAAAATTCAGTGAGTCACAGAACTGTCCAGAAGGCTGTCCAACGAATTTGTCTTTAGGAACAATGAATGTGGGCAGTTTGTGCAGTTGCACAAAACATTTTCTTAATTTCCATGGTGCAAATCATAGAAATCTCATGGATCTGGTGCCTGTTCAACCTCATTAAATTTTATTCAGCAAGAACTACAAGGGCTTTTACTCTTTAACTTTCATGTCTGAAGTGTATGTAGCTTTCCTGTATCCTAATCTTTTATATAGTCTTTGGTTAGACACGTTTCCCAAACTGTTGTAAGTGAAATCTGCTTTTGGCTTGAATGACATGTGCAGTCACTAAAGAAATAAGCATAAAACATAGGCTTAAAACACAGCATCAAACCTTTTAATTGTGTGGCTTCGAGTCACGTTGATTTACAATATTACTGCTCTTATTTCCAAATCAACACAATCCTGAGAGGAGTCATCTTGGAGGGAACAGATTAACCAACAGTAAAGGCTGCATCAAGGGTTATTTGCTGCTCTTTCTTTTACCTCATGCAAATCTTTTTCGAACCAGGATGAGGTGGTCTCCCAAATCTCATGAGGAAAGAAGAAGTTAAGGTGTATCCCAGCTTTCTACTATGCATCCACAAGACTTGAATGGGCTACTGGATCAGGGAGAAAAGCCTCCACTCTGCTGCAGAGGAGAGGAGCTCAGACTCTCTGGGATACAGCTTTTTGCAGCTTCCAGCCTCTCTACGAGGAATGGAAGTTATCCATAGGACTTCTAGTAAGAAGGCTGTCCACAGGGAAATAGGTGGACAAAAAGGAAAACAGAGGCTGGTTGTCACATGACATGGCTTGAAGTGAAAGACAGAGGCCTGTCAGTGGGGCCAGACTAAAAAGCAGAAGAAAAGGGGAACAGCCCTGTCTCCCAAGCAGGCTCTGACAGCAAAGTAGGCAGGTGACCTTTTCATTTAAATGGCTATTTTCATTGCAAATGGCTGTTGCTGTGGCTGCTTCATACACTTTTAAAATATTAATTGACTACAGAACAGACTGGAAAATGCTGTGGTTTTCAATTGCAGAAAAATAATAAGAAAAAGAATATCAGCAAAACATCTTTCACATTTGTTATTGCTATGTTGAATCTTATGGTAAAAGCTAATATGTCCCAAATAACTCCCATGGGTGATACTGCAGTTTGTGAGCAAAGTGAATAGAGCTGGATTGTCACAGAGTTGATGGCTGTGCTGATGGCCCAGAAACTTCTCTTCGGCTGGCAGAGTCTTACCACAGCATAGTGATGGAAAGAGAGTAATCACTTCATCTTCCTTATGGATATGCTGGCACATCTCCCTTGAGGGCTAAAAGCAGGGGAAAAAAAGAATTCGTACACAAGGTTTGAGACTGTCCAGCTTTTTAAAATAAATCAGCCTGTGTTGCTGTTGCAGAGCATGCACTCCATTCAGCTGGGGTGGAAATGCATCCTGATCGCCTGTGAAAAATGAAACTGCAGTGCCTGACCTTCATCCACAGAAACAAGCTCAGAAGTCCATGCCCAGATCTGTGCTGGCTAAATTTTTTACATCCCTGTGTTAGGATGCAGAGCGTTGAGGCAACTTTAAAGCATCACCTTGACTCCAGGAGTGCTAGAGAAGGAGTTAAGCACTGGGACAATTTTTAAGAAGTGAGGAGATTTCTGTGTAAAATGCTGAAATTGACTGGTTGGAGTTTTGGAGTGTAATTGTCTGCTATGTAGGCTGAGGCACTTCTTTGAGACTCTGTTTCTTTCAAAAAAACACAGGTAATGTGACAGCAGAGAGAACATGTAAATAGCTCCTTGATGAGAGAGCCCTCTAATGAAGCAAACACTCTGGCAGTCTAGCCAATTTCTTTCTACAGCAGTCTCCTCTAATTACTGGGAGAAAACAGGCTGTACCGAGGAGGGAAGAGTGGGAAAGAGCATCTTGAAACAGTAAAGGACATAGGGTGGGAAACAGAGGATGAGGCTTGTGAGGATGAGGTCTAGTACTAGGACCAGCAAGAAACTTTCTTAGCATGTGAAGCTAAGGCACAATACTGTTCACTGGAAAATTAATCAGGAGGAAAAATGCTTCTGGTGCAATCATCAGAACTATTTAAATGCTATAAAATCCCCTGTTGTTATTCAGTTGACAAATAAAAACTAGATTTGTTATGAGCAGTGACATACAGTTTTATGCTTTGAAAAAGGATTCTTTTAATCAAGCAGTTAGCCTAGCCAGCTTAAAGAGAGGACTAAGATACATAGCTGTGACTCTATTTGGCAAGTAGTCTTCTGTTTTCATATAGGTATCAGCCATGCTATGTTCCTGTTGCATAGCTCACTCTTTGGACAGCAAAATAGAGGTTTGTTTTGCACTTTTTGATACATCAGTTTTATTCCACCAGATTAACACAGAGAAAAACTACATTTACCCTGGCAGGTATCATGTGATATCCTTGCACTAAAAAAGGATTGATAAGAAACACCTTGAAGCAGAGCGGATATTCCTGTTTTGCTTTATACTTTACTGTGACCATGGAGTCTGCCAAAGCAACTGGCACTTCTTCACTGCAGTCTTCTCTTTGCAAGATTATTTCCACAATATCTACTGTACATCCGTCCAGCCCTGACACATTTTGTTGCAAATCCAGCCTCTGTAACTCTTTTAAACGTGGTTCTTCTCCCTATGAAGGATAAGTATGGGATATACTTGCATTCTTCAGTGGTCTTAATGGATCTGAGTGCTTCACAGGCATGACTTTGCTTTGGGGACCTCACAGAGAGACTGAGAAAATTATTATAACTTTGATAAATATCTTACATGAATCTGAACAAATAATTCCAAAATCGAGGTACTGTTTTGGTGTCTGTTCAGCAATAACAAGTACACTGCAGGAATGAGAGCTTTGTAAGTCTCTCAGTGGGTGGATATACTCTAAGCACAGGTATCTCCAGATGTTATCTTTGCAACTGAGTATATAGGTCTTTAGGTTTAAAGACTTACTCTGAAAAAATCCTGGTGTCTCCTTTCTCTGAGCAGCTGAGGAAGGTCAAAGAAGAAGCTACTTGTTACAACCTGTCTGACCAGCAATCTTGCAAGACGATCTGACAGGGGCACTGTCATGTTTAGCACTCCCATCTCTGCTTACTGGAGCTCTTGTAACTATTCTGAGCCACTCAGGGGGTCATGCTGGAAAAGAGAATCAAATCCCAAAGTGATGCCTCTTGGGGTGAGAAGAGGAGATGGAAATCACTGACAAGAGCATGAATCAATTATTTTGATGGCCCTGTGCAAAACCAAAAGCATTTTAGAACAGTTTCCTGCAGTTGTCATTCACTGGTTTGTACTTCTGGAACCTTTGACAAGTTCTTACGCTGGAAAAATCCTAGGTGCTCTGGGCACTACCACATGTATGAAAGAATATGATAAACATTGCTGCTGCTACTATACTACATAATGCAATAATAAATAAAGATAGCAATAAATCCTGATGCATTTGTATCACACTATGCAGGCAAGATCAATTGATCACATAAACAGTGTCTCACTCCTGAAATGCAGCCACGTCTAGGAAAGAAGACCACAAGTGTTGTCACAGTGCAGAAGAATTTGAGACAGGAAAGGTAAAAATACTAGCTGCAGCTGCCTCAGTGCTTAAATTTATACAGTTGTAATAAATTTATCCACTAGATTTTCTTGCTTAGAAAATTCAGGAGCATATCTGATTAAAAAAAAAGTCAAATCAGTGCATGATTATCCCTCTTTTCCCAATCAATACAATCACCCCAGCAGGGTAGCTTATTCAAAAGCACTCATCATATCTGCTTTGTGTGTAGAAAGACTCTTATCACCTTTCTGTGATTTTATAGTGGTGAGTATTTTTCTAATGCTTCTTCCATTTCAGGCACTGAGCCGTGGATCAGGGTCACAGATGTGGCCAGAGAAAAACAAACATGATCTACTGTGTGTTTGTGAAACTGAAAACTTTGAAAGCTATTGTGCTCAAGGCTTACAGCAATAAATTGAGCCTTCCTAATAAATCACAGGCCTGTGTTTGCAAGCTGGGGTGTATAACAGATCCTTGCCTATTGACTTTCACTGGGGTAACTCCTGCTTTCTTCAAAACACCCCATTTACATCTCTCTCAGTCTAAAGACTGTATTTCTCTCTCCTTTCTGCTGTCAGGAGACCTCTCCTTCTTCATTATCTTTCTTTCAGGGGCTCTGCACTCATCTTTGTGTGGCAGACATACTTCAGCAAAAAGTATCCACTAGCAGAGCAGGGTAAGAATACATGTATACTGTTACTTAAACATAGGTCCAGTCCTATTGTCAAAACTAGATTTGCCATCTACCTACACTGTTACATTTCAAGCCTCGCTAAAATACTTTTTTCTGAACTCTTAATCATCTTTGCATAGTCAGAGTCCAGACATAGCTGATGCTTTAGTAAGAGTCTTAACTTTATGTTGCAGACAGACAGCTGCCTGTAGCTTGGGCCTATTAATGAATAACACGAATCAAAAAACTGCTTTTCATCTCACAGCTTAACTACGATCCTGTAAGCATTCCCACTCTTCCTTATCTTTTGTGCTGGCTGAGTGCAAATCACTGAAGAGCAAACTCAGTGCCTTCCTGCATAGCTGCCGTGGGCCTAATTAAAGTAGTTTTTAACCAACTCAACAGAAGTCCTGAGCAACCTGTTCTGGTCTCGTGGTTGATCCCACTTTGAGCAGGAGGTTGGACTAGAGACATCCTGAGGTCCCCTTCATCCCAGATGATCATTCCATGATCTTGTGATCCTACCGTATGGTTGTAGGATCCTATGTGTCTGCACCAGCTGCTGTGGCTTTACCACTGCAATACTCTCAGTCCGGGGCAGAGGAACTTAAAGAAAAATAAGATGTACAATATATATTTTTGACATAGATTAGGTGCACTCTAAAGCCTGCTCAGGGCTACCCAGGCTTTGCCAGTAGGGCCCCTAAGTCTTGCAAGGACTTTAAAGAGAGGAGAGGAACAATGCAGTTAGTTGAGCCGCTATGATTTTTTCCCTTGCTACATTTTGGGCTATCTCAGTTGGTTCTCCAAGGCTGAAGGCAGATCTATAAGAAGTCATTCGAGAACTACTAGTATCTGAGTGATATAACCAGCATGCTCACCCCAAAATCAGACTTAGTGAAATGACAAACTGAAATTTAGTCCAGATTGTCTTGTGCCTCAGCTTCCTAAAAAGCAATTTCCCTATTATTCACTTAGCCAGACAACAGCCTGAAATGTCATTAGCTCAATGTGCTACAATCCTAGGACTGTGGTGGCCAGCTCATCTGACGGTAGCCTAATCATGCTTTGCTAATTCCAACTCAAAAACCAGGACTGCTCATAAATATTTTGCCTATTTATCAGCAAGACAAGTATTTTGCTTTCTTGCTTTTTCTGTGGCACACATGCTATGGTTGAATTCTGTTGAAAATTCTTTTTTTAATGTAATCAAATAGCTCAAAAATATTCTATGTGGTTGTTTCTAAGCTGTGATATGCTTACTGCTGCTAAGTTATTTGAAAACAATGCTTCACCATATTTCATTATTGAATTTGCCTGAGGCTGTCTCTAGGGTGAACTGAAAATAGCAGCCACCTTACCTCTAGAGCGTGGCTTAGCCAACCTGAAATCTAAATCCAAGCAAGTAAGATCAGATCAAGTATCATTCTAGTCATATCATTAATTGCTTTCTCTGGTAAAAACAATTCAACACCACAGGTATTGACAAACTAATTAGGAAGGGCAAAGAGGTACAAGAAGTGATTAAAAAAAAAAAGGATTTAAAAAATAATTCCATAATGTGTTTTTTTATATATGCTCAACACTGAATGGGCATTTATCAAAGGTTTAAAAAAAAAACATCTCTTTCAAGTATTCTTGTTAATGAACATAGGGTTAAAATTAATTGTCAATAGAGCAGCACTGCAGTTCTTCTTATGCAGTCTGTGGTCCGGACAACTCGTCATTTTAAAACATGCCTTTTCTGTCAGAGTGGCAGCCAGATACCTTAGCGATCACATGGAACTACACCAGGAATAATAATGACTATTTGTTTTTTATTATGAATTTAATATTGTTGAAATGCTTAGCTGACAAGTACAGTTCCAACTCCGCGTGCACTGAAATCCATTTTCATCAGCCTCTGCTTTGGGAGATCTATGCACTGTAATACCATCTATTAGAATCTATGTGCTGTATCATTGCACATTATGGATAAACTTACAGATTTTCACCTAATGTTTGGGGGGTTGTAAAGAAGGAATAGAAATACAGAAAATGCTATAATCTCTTTAGCTCCTTTATGCACTTCATTTACAAAAAATCATAAAATGGATAGTAAAATATTTACTAGTACTTTGCAGTTCTCAAATGGCAAAAATTGAATTGTACAGTGTCTCACTTCTGCAGAAAGACAGCTCGAGTCCCAGGAAGGCAGCCACTGAAGGAAATGGACATTTTAACCAGTGTGCAATGAGGAGTAATACAAATCTCATACCTGTCCCTGCATCACTGGAATTGGGACTTTTGGTGTTTACTGTAACTCCAGAGAAGTCAAACAAATGTGGGGGTTTTTTTGTTAACTCAGGTGAGAGACTAAGTGTATGTTTTGATAGCTGCAAATGATCCAATTGAAGTAATATAAGAAAAAGTTAACAACAGAACGGTGTAGCTAAGCTGTTTGATTTTATATTGTAGTAGACAGTTAGCTCACACTTATTGCAGCTCAACTGAGGAATGGTAACCATTTAATTCTGTGTTAAGTGTATACCACAAAGTATGTGTTTTACTAGGAAAGGCTTTGATTCAGTAAAGTTCTTGAACCTTATTGGAGTAACATAGTTAAGTGAGGTGTACGTTTCACGTTCCAAATCAGAAACATCTCCCAACCTTGTAGTTCCACAAAAGGAGAGAATCTAATGGATTTTGGATCATATTATAATGTAACATGCTGGAAACATAACATTACAGCCATCAGTCTGAAAAACACTATTTCACAGACCTTAGAGTTTCCATCTTTGAGATCAACCTTTTTCTAATTTCACCTCTACCTTACATGAACCAGTCTGTCCGGTCTAAGCTGTTCTCATTTCAGCTGGTTGAAAAGCAACTCCTGCCTTGATTGTACCATCCACAATAACAATGCAGGGATAATCCTCTTTCCAGTGCAAATCATAATCTGAACATAGTTAACTCATGCAATCTGTGTGGATTTTACGGATTTTTTTCATCCATTTGATGACACTTGAAGATGACTCAAAAGAGACTTAAGCACATGCCATTGTTCTACTATTTTATAAATTGTTTTCTATATCTCTAGGCACAAATTCTTTTCTATTGTTGTTTCTGAGGGCTTAAAAATTCTGTGCATTTCATACTAATGTCTTTCACATGTATTATTTTTTCTCTATTATCTTTTTGCCACTGTGCAATGTGTTCTTTAGGAAATGTAAATATACACATCCTGGCATCTTATGCCTGGGGTAATAATCCAGTATTCTTATTCTGGAATCCAACTCCTTATTCATAAAAGTGTAGAAAGCCACAAATAATAATGAAGTGGAAATGTAAATAGAAAACTTGGAATTGCTTGCAGAATACAAAATAGAGAAAGGTTTTATTAATTTAATCTGTAATAAGACTTCATCTGGCAAAGAAGTTTGTCTTTGCTCACTGAGGGAGAAAAGCCTTCATTAGCTGCACCTCCTTCTCATTGTGTATTGGGCTAATTTTTGTGCTAGTTTTTGTACTAATTTTTGAATAATGGTCACCAGTCTAGTTAACTCGAGCACTTAGTCATAACGAACGATGCATCCTTGTAAGAAAAGAGAAGCAATATCCCTTTTTACCAATAGAGGGTTCTGTTCACCAAGGGGTTTCCCTGTTACACTGCCCATTGTTGGCACTTCCATTTCCAGTGTCTGACAGATCCCCAGGAATCCAGCTGTGATGCCCCAGCTGTTGGTGAGCGAGGTGGCAACTCTGTCCTGGTGGGAGAGGTGGGGACCATGGCATGGTCTGGCTGCAGCATGACAGTCTGTTTCCTTCTGACTGGGAAGTCACCTTTACTAGCCCAACAAATGCTGGAAAGGATAGAGAGTCCTAAATCCTGTTCCCTTTGTGGGAATTAGGCACCAAAATCAGGTGGAGATACGTGGCTCAAAAAACACCCCTGGACCTGCACAGCTAAACACTTCTGTTAAAAAACTGCATCCACAGGGAAGACCCTTAACACTTGAGTGCAATCCAGCCTAAAGGAGATGCATTTTCTGTCCCTTATGTTCAGACTGTGACACTGTGCAAAGAAGGAGATCAGGCCTTACTGAGCCAAAGGAGAGGCTGTGAGAGGGATGCTCACTTCAGAGTGGGATTTGGTTCTAGTTCTGGCTCACCACACCAGGCACAAGACATACTTTTCTCATTTAAGAGCCAGGACTCAGGGCTGGCCTCTTCTTTCCTACTGCCAGTCAGGAAACCAGCAGTGCTGAAGTGAAATCTATAAAGTCATAGTCTTGGTGCAGCTCCTTTTGCTTAACACTGAGTTTTCAACTCCCCTGGACATGGCCAGGTTTTAGTCAGCTCTCTAGAATGTATATATTTATGTACGTAGCACCTAAATCTCCTCTGACTTTCTCACATTGATGATTTGATTTTGGCTTTGTTGATAGACACTTGGAAGTCAATTATAATTTTTACATCTAATATATAATTGTAAATAAACATTTGTCCATAAAAAAATTTACCATTCCTTTAAGATGTGAATATGCAACTGCTTAAAGTGTAATCGGCAAAGATTAACTTTTTTGTTTTTTATTATTACTCTTGTAGTTCTGAAAGCATGCATGTGTGCTCATAGAAACTCTGGTATTTCATAATTACAAATAATAAACCCATGTTATAGCTGGCAACTGTGGAGTGGTCACAGTAGAGTTAGCAAAACAACTCACAAGAGTTTATTGCTCTTTTATGAATTAGAAGTTGGAAAGCAAAATGAGATTAAGAGATTTCATGGCCTCTTTGGCTAATTGATAGGAACTCTGTTGAAATTCTTTGAGTTCACGGCATCATGCCAAATAAATACATATATCCACCTGTGCAAGCACAGATATCTCAAAACTGAGATGTTAACTGTGGTTCTCCAACTAAATCTTCTCCTTCCACATACTGACTGTTCTAGATAAGAATTCAAGAATTCAAGAGCAGCCTGAAGTAAGACTATACATTGGTTGTAATTTACCCATGGCAATGGCAAGTTTTTCAGTTTTTGTGGTTGTTACATATTTTAATTCCACTGACACAAGAAGAAGGTTTTCCATTGATTCTATTGGAACTATAGTTTTTACATGTTTTGGTACGTATGTTGAATATTGCCAGACCTAGGTCATCTTGGGAAGATGATTTACTTCAAAAGGGGGTTTGAACTAACCTGGCTGAGTTTGCACTGAAGCAGATGAAAAGTGCTCATAAGTTCTGTTCTGGTATTTCAGCTCTGCATGATGTGTTTTGGTTTGAGAGGTGGCAATGGACAGCAGCAGGGGCACGGGGGGTGAAGTATAACACCTGTGTTGCTGCAGATATCTTGTCTACTTTCTCCCAAAGAGTGTTGCAGGAGAAACCAAGAAAGCCAAAGCTGAGACCCTCCAACTGCAGCTGCCTGTTGGTGATTTGTCTGGGTCTTTCAGTTCCTCCATGTGTACAGCAATTTTTAACATAGCAGAAACTCTGGCAAAAATGGGCATAGAACTATACGTATATCTGCTTTGTATTGATGCAAATGAGAAATTAAGTTCAGGCAACTATAAAAAGTATATCCTTTTTGGAAACAGGATCAGTGATGCTTTGAGTACACTCCCTATGGAAATAGGGTATTTACTTTCAAATTACTTTTCTATTATCAGCTTGTTAAGATTTCCAAAGTTTATGAAATAATATAACGAGGGGGAGGTGGGGGGGCAACTGCTTGAACTCCTGTTACAAAAAAAAGCCAAATCGCTTATTTATCATTTATCTGCTTCTCTCAGCTGTCAATCTAATTTTCCTGCCTCCACTGATCATATTTTTGCTGTCTGTTCCTTAACAGATTTTGTTTTGATTGCTTCTGTTCAGATTCTGTCTGTCATCTCAGTGTCTAAGCCAACCATATGTTAACTTGACCCACTACCAAAAAAACTTCATTCTGAGTTCACTTGAGAAGTTACTCTTGTTATTATTTGAAGATTTATTAATTTGTCAATGGCATCTGGTTCTTTACCACCTGCCCCGAAATCTGCTGTTGTTTTTTCAATGCTGGGAAAAAAATAATAATAATTTCTGCCTTCATATATATTCAGAAATAACAATTCTTCCAGCCTTTCTTCCTACCATAAGGTGTATAATAACAAAACAGCATCTTTGTGCTACTAAAATGCTTTCTATCTGAGATACACAATGCAGAAATAGTACTATTGCCATTTTGTTGCTTCAGAAATTGAGGCACAGATGAACACTCTGATTCAGCCGATGTTAGTCAAAAGGGTGGTGGTAAAATGAAGACTGCTTCCAAGCTTATCAACGATGTTGGAGAAAGAATTCAGCCTTCTCCTTAATCTTTGGGGCTGCAGAAGTCAATCAGAGAGAACGCATAGCCAGTCTTCGAACCCTGCTCTCTCTGATGCTCTCTCTGCTGTTGGTAGAACTCACTACCTCCTTTGCCCCTCCTGCAAAAAAAAGGAGATGCTGAGAAAGGTCTGGAGACCCCATCACCAGCTAATTTGCTTATCTGTCCTCAGCATTGGCCTTGAGTGGAGTGATGGACTGTGTCACTGCATCCTGACTTTCCAGCTCATGGCATAATAACAGGACTGTACACTCTCACTGAACAAAAAAGACACCCAGGAATGAGTGTAAATGGGGAGGTGCATCCTTTCTGCTGCTTTAGCAATGTCCCAAGCTTTACATTTGTAGTCATTCAGTGTTGTCATAATAAATCCCTCAAAGCTTACACCTGAGCCTTGTCTTTGTGCATGAAGATGAGACCTCTACAGCTTGTGCCCAAAGCTGCTTTCTTTAGAATGAGTTGTCCATCTTCACTCTTTCATTCCCTGCTGAAACACAGCTAAACATTGCACTACATTGAGCTTAGCCCTTCAAAGCAGAGTGATATATGAGAGTCATAAATGCTGGAAGATACCCATGGGAACACATTGAAGATATCCCTGGGGATGCAGAAGGAGAATGTTGTGCTAGAAACAGGTGGTTATTATTTGAATAATGCAGAGATGTAATTTGAAAATTCATTCTCACTGTAGTGTTGACTTGGAGATAAGTCAGGCCGTATATCTTTCTCTTGATCGGGGTTCAATATTCGTTCATGTATTTTTACTTGACTTTATAATTCTTACCTTTCCCTTCAACTAGCCAAATGATAAGCAGTGCATTTGCTAAACAGTTGTGTTGCTTGTGTTATCTCTCCACTCGTTCAGAACTATAACAGGATGTTTATCTACTGAGGAAAAACCTGCCTCTCATTTACTCTGCAAAGCACTCCACTGCCTCCACAGTAAATGTAGCTGCAATTATCATTGTTGGCATCCAGAGATAGTGATTTTTCTATTTACACTTCATGCCTGGCCCTTGTGAAGTTTAATAAATGAAGTCAGCAGTTACATTATCATTTGATAGACTCATCACCCGATAGTAGCTGCTGAAATATGCAATAAATAAAGGTCCTAGAGGGAAGGAAAGGGGTTAGAAAAAGCAACATTATATTTTTTTTCAAAGAGAATTGCATTTTTTCTTTTACTCTGTGTGAAGAAATTTAATTACAGTTTTTCTGTTTTGTTCAGTCTTTACTTTTTTTTGTTATTTTATAAGAAGTCACCTTCAGGAATTCATTAGCCTAAGTGAAATTTAACTCAGGATGTGGGACACAAAATGAAAAACAATAATAGGAAAAGTGGCCTGGAATTTTGTTGAGATCTTCACTGGCAGTAGTTGGGTAGGACTTCTGGTTTGCTGACAGAGACACATTAATTCAAAACATGCCTCCAGCAGCCTCCACTAGTAGGCACGTTGTGATGCCTCTTTGGTGGGCCTTAAAACTAACCTCTCCACAGAGCTGGAAACAGTCCAGTCAAGATGAGACAGAAAAGATTCAGCCTTAACAGCAAAGACAACCAGATACTCTGGAGGCAACTAAGTCTTGGCAGTGGCACAGTCCTTTCTATTGTGAAATCAATGGCAAAAATCCCATTTCAGCTCAAGGCTGAAGACGCCTGAATTTTACCAATTATGCCAAGGATTTGCCTTAGTAGTTTTGCTCTTAGCCCAACAGCCAGCGCTATCATGACTAGCAGTGTCTGCCTGGTAATAAGTGCTGAGCATAAAATCAAATAGACTATTCACCGTTCAGCAAATAGTAGTACCCACCTACACACACGTATGTTTATCCTGGTAGTCCTCTCATTACGTTTTTCAAGTAGACAAGTGACAAAGTCATTGGAACAGTTTAATTGACTGGTTATGTTATAGATTCTCTGTAGCAGAAATTCAGAAAACACCAGTTCTAGTCACTGCAGAATCTTAACGAGAAATGCACATAAAGTAGATTAAAATTGGTGAAAAAAAAAATGTTGATCTATTTTACTATGAGCAACTGGAATGGCCACTGCAAGTACCAAACACACACACATTTAGAAGAAGTACAATGCATAGGCACCTCTGTTATTAAAGTCACTAATAATGAGGAAGCATCTAAAACAGTTGTGCAGTTTAATTCTGAATATTCTCTTTCTCAGAGCTGCTTGATCTTTACCCTCTGTAACATATACTCTCTCTCCTGGAGATTCCTGGATTATTTGATGACGTCTTTGTACAGATTTCATTTAGGAAGAAACATGGATGGATGGATGTTGTTCCTCTCAGGCCCCCACCTCAAACACAAGGAAAAGAGTTGAGTTGTATGTAGATTTGGATTTAATGTGATTTCTCTTCCTTTCCTTTTGAGACTTTATGTTTGTTCTTCATGGTGTAAAGCTTATTAATTTATTTTTCTGCCCGCTTGAAGGATATAATAATGAGCACCAATCCAATATTTCGCTCATTCTTTCTTCAGTCACAGGCAGCCGCAGCCTCTGCCAAAAAACAGGGGTGTTTGGTTCTGAACGCAGGATCTCTTCTGCTGGAGGTGTTTCTGCTGGAGTAGCTTTGGTTCTTCAATGCTCTGAGGATAAGACCTGCAACTGGGAGCTGAAGGCAAAAACGTTTGCTATAAACTGAATGTTCATTAGTTCAAAAGGGCTCAAAGGAAAGGCCTTGATGAACTAATGAATCCTAGGAAAAGTAGTATCCCTTTTCCCAACAACACACTCAAAGATGGCCCCAAGACCATCTTTGCAGTTGGGGCTAGTAATAAATAAAGCAGTGATCACCTGGCTCCCTAGTTTGTTCTGATTCTTCAAAACATGCCATTGCCTTCTTTATCAGTCAGACCTTCCTGAGTCGTTTCTTTACCAAAACATGATGCACTAGATGCCAGTGACTACAAATATGGCCTATAAATATAAAATATGCATATTTACAGATAAGATGTGTATGAATGTATAAAAATATAAAATAACAATAAATATAAAAATGTTTCTGCCATCATGGGCTTATCACACAGTTGTTTCCAAACTGTGTGAACTCCCTCTGCTTTCATTTTTCTCCGTAATGAAATGGAAAAAAGGTGGAAGGGCTCAGAAAATAAATAAACAACGGCATGCAAAGCATTGCCAAATCACCCAGAATTTTGTACAAATTGTGTGACCCATAAAAAAAATGATTGGTCTGTGTAAAATAGCCATAACTCAAAATACACTTAAATAATTATAATTTTAAAAATCAGCTAAGCCAAAACGTTCACAGCTTAACTTAAGTGAAATGTACTATGTTTCCAGTTTCCTTAAGGCAATTTTTTTTAAAAATACGCTTTTTAACCAATGATCCTCACAAGGCATTCCCCAGTAATCATTCTGCTGGTCTCAGATGAGCTGGGAGCAGACACAAGCTCACAGGGGAAGGCAGAGAACATGTGGAATGACTTTATCTCACGCGTTGGGCAGCTGGATGTCAGTTCTGCTTCCAGCCCCGCTAGACGCCAGGCTGCATGACCAGCCATGCTGTGCTGCGTTGCAGAATGGTTAATGGCAGGACAAATGCAACTGGTGTATATAGATGTATGTCCCTCTGGATTAATGCCTTCCCGTGGTACAATATATGCAGTATTTTTTCTTTTCAAATTCAGTCCTTTTTATTAGTTCCCAATAGAAAAGCTGAACAGAGCAAATAATGCTTGAAAAGATCATAATTAAACTCAGATACCTTTTTTTTTTTTACTACTACGAAATTATGCTACAATATCTTGTGATCACTAAATAACCGGTAGATATGTTTCTCTGTAGAATAAGCAGGTTGTGTATTTTAGTAAAGGGATCTGAGCTCTTAGGAAGAAGCAGTACAATTCTGAACAGTGGTCATACTGAATATTGTCAGTCACCAAAAGTCTACAAGAACCCGTTGTTTTTCTTACATTATTCTGTTCTTTTTCTTTTGTGAGTTTTGGATCAAGTCCGTTATGAAACATTGTCTACTGACACCTCCCTATTCCACAGAAAAATGGGCTTGCTGATTAAACAGTCATTTTCTGCCTCTGAACTGAAACTTATACATTATGGATGATCTGATTGAAAGTTTTAACATGAAATCCTAGTCACTTTTATACCAATACTAAAACTGCCGTTAAACTCAATAGGATTAAAATTTCTATCTGGATCCTTCAGAGAACTTTGGATCAGATTTGAATGTTAAATCTAGCCCATTCCCAAAACAGGCAGAAAAAAATTGAGAACACACACATGCCAGGAAATTCAAAATTAACATAGCATTGATGCTTAACTCACCTTGGGAGCCTTTATTTTTAGAAACAACCAAGATAAGGAAAAGATGGTGCCTGTTGAGCCTTAACAGGTTTTGTCATTTTGCATTGCAAAGTTACTTAGATTTTAGGATTTATATCATCTGTGAATATCAGTTCTAGGTTTGCAATTCTAAATACTATAGAGCAAGAAAAGCTGTTGAAATATCGCCTGTCTTTGTCATGCTGAAACAGGCAAGTGCGTTTCTGAGATGTCAAAAGCGACTCAAACAATACACCAAATCCTAATCAACAGAAGTCATCATAGTTATTTTTTTATTGCTCTCTACATCAGCTTGTTTTCATAACACAGACATTTCGCTTTATGCAGGAACAGATGTATTTGTGACTATTTGCACTGAAATATCCAAACATTACAGTAAAGCAGCAATTTACAGTTGGCTGACTGTGTCTCATCTTTAGTATACAATTAGTGAACAATGAAAAACTCATTATCTTCTTATTTCATTACAGTCAGGGAAGCAAACAATTAAATTTGGTGGTTTAAAAAAGATACAAACAAACAAAAAGCATCTTGACTTCCCAGAAAGAATTAAGTGCAAGTCTCTCCATCGACAGCATTTGAGTGAAATTCATCAAAGGGGTGTGTTCTTAAATAGAGTTCCTCTTAAATGCTTACTCTTAACTTTCAGGCTAAGACAGAGAATAATAAAGAATAAACTTATACATCCATCACCGTCAAGATACTTATTAATATATTATAGGGTGGTACATGTGTAACATATATAGGAATCTAACCATCTCCAAACTATTTTAAAATACAATTCTTTTCTTTTTTCTTTTTAGACTTGGTTAGCATTTGACTTAGGCCATGAAGCGTGGATCTTTGTTTCTGTCTCAGCATCTCTAACTGTGGCTGTTTCATTGACCAACCAAATGACCAAATGTTGCCCAAATTTTGAAAAAGATTTAATATTGCAGAAATTGAGTCACGATTATGTATTAATTGCTTGAGGTTAAAGAACCCAGAAGATACGTTTTCAGCTTCCTGGTTTTATGTCTGCCTTCTTTATTTGGAGCCCGAGTATTTTAGTATATGCTGTTTCCTTTGCTCTGCTTAATACTTAGGACACCAAAGGCCCCTATGGCTCAGGCTACGGGCTACAATTGCAAAAGATGTCATTAAAAATACAGCAGGAAATCAATTTGGTGATTTCACATTGGTTCATAATGGACATTTTTGCCTCTAGATATGGATTACATTAGAATGTTTCTGAAAAGAAGAACATCCTGTGAAACCCAAATAGCAACTGATCCAAAGCCCATGAATGGCAATAAAAAAATTCTTACTCTTTTTATTGGGATTTCAGTCCACGTCTCCATGCCTCAACCTTCACAGATATGTTAGCCTGAGATTTCTTTTCTTTAAGTTGCAAAAGAAAAATACCAGGTGTCAAAAATGGTAATTTGAAACAAATAGACAACAAAAGTTTAGTATCATAAGTGAGTCCTACACAGTGATATATGCATGTTTTAAGTTAATATAATGGGATGCCAATTTATGTGATGCAAAAACCATGTGATGGAACATTGTTACTGCAGTTTCCTGTCCTTTGAGCAAAGTATTAATCTGTGTTGTGAAAATGTAAAGAAAGCACCACAAATTAACACCATGTATGCTTTTTCAGTTATTTTTATTTCAGAGAAAATATATGCATAAAGTGGGAATGGACTCACTGGAGACATGTTTCACCCATCGCACCATTTGAACTCTTACTGGAAAACTGAGTTGGTATAGGAGTAGTAGACAGGTCACTGTTGTCAGACATAGCTGAATACCAGTGCGGTGGCTCTCAGTGACTCAAAGAATCGAAGCTGTCATTCAAAACAATAAAAAAGTGACAGCAGAAATAATCACAGCATTGGTTTTGCCAGGGACCTTTGCCTAAGAAAATTCAGATGCTTTACAAGTAATTGGACACCAGCCAAGAGAGCATTACAAAAATAAACAGACATTGTCTTGCTGTATCATTTTGATCCTACAGAAAGCATGAATAATCAAAGCATAAAAAATAATTTCCTGTATTATTTCCCTGACATTGATTTGCTAAGACTGGAATAAGAGCACACTAGACCTCTAAGAAAAGTAATTTTGTTGCAAGAACTGTGTTTTCTTATGAAGAGCATGGAGACAGTAAGCAAAATTCTTTCAGTAACTGCTGGGAGCTTAGGAGAAAACAGAGGCTTGCTCATGCTTTTAAGGGCTGTGAAAATCCTTCTGATATGACCGTGCAGTAGGGCCGGTAGCCACAGTGAAGTCTGGAGCCACAGATCCTGACACTGTCTGTCCTGTCCTGTTCTACAGCAAATGGGCTGTGAGTGCTCTTCCAGCACCCACATGGATCATGTGCAACATGAAAACTGTTTTTCTTCTATCTGCACCACTCAACCACAGTAGTGTAGCATCCTACCTGCAGCCAAGCTTGAGCAAATCAAGGACCAGATTCTTCTCACCTATAAGTGAAATCATCAATGGCATGATCTGTGCTTTCTTAAAAATCAAAGAAAATTTTGTTTCTGAGCTGGGTACACAATATGCCAAGAAAACCTCTTGGATTGGAGCACAGTAGTGCAATTTGGTGCAAGGATGTTGAGTCTTAGTTTGCTCTGCTTAGAGAAAAATTACCCCTTAATAAGAGCAATAACGAACAAGGCTAATTATAGATGTATATACATGCATACTGCTTGAAATCAAACTGTAGGATTCCAGGTTGAAAAGTCTTTGTTCTGTAGACATTGCACATGTACCAAAACATGTGTCTGATGTCTGGCAAAGTGGAGGGCTATCACAGATTATTGCATTTTGTCCACCGCACAAAAATGAGGATTTGAAATTATAGAATATTGTTTACACAAACTCTCTTAGCTGTCAGCCCTGTAGATCAAAGCCTGTTCCACAACAGAGGGCATGTTTCCCACAGATTGTGTTGACGAAATCCTTCCTATCCTACTAGGTCAATAATTTAAGGAGTAGAAGGACTTCTTGCCTATGGAAGTGATTGTTCAGCCTGCATGGCTTGCCCCAGCATCAGCCTCTACACAGAAACAAGGGCTTAGTGCATTAGCTGTGCTGGGGCTTTGCTCTGAAACCAGCATTGAAAATCTCTGCTTCGTATTGTTACGTGTAGATTTGGTGTGAGAACAAAGAAACAAAAGATTGTAGAAAAATGTAAGTAAAGTATCTTAGTTAACACCACAGATTAAAAGAGACTAGCCGCAAAAATTGTTTCCCTTTTATTTCTGAAATTATAAAGAGAATACCTCTGAAATACCGTACGTAAGCATGCCAAGGATATTTGCATATTTAAGAAATATGTGTGTGCCTTTGGTTATGTTTATATATAAGCACAGAATTTCAGTTTTGATTTTATATCTTTTACTAATTTTTTTCTCGTTTTTAACTTTCTAAACATTCTTTTTCCTCACCAAAATAAAAAGATAAAGGAACTGAAGGAGATAAAGCAACACACAGTAGTAACAAGAATTATATTTTTCTTCACTTTGTAACAGATTTTGGTTTTGTCTGTTGCACTTTAGCCCTCATGTGTAAGTAGATATTGCTAATCATCACTGAAATCTGAATTGTGGTCTGCGAGTACAAGCAAAGCCGGACAAATAATAAGAAACCCACAATCCAGCACCAAGCACACAAAGACTATAAATGTAATTCTCTTACCGATCAAAAGTGCAACTGTGCAAACACATATACAGAGAAACACTGCCACTCCTTAGCTATAAATCCAGGGTTTCTAAGATACATTCCTTATCTGTAGCAATAGTCATTTCCCTTTCCTATGTATACTGGCTACTGCAGCTTATCCCGCCCTGGGTTGCTGATAGAGGTGGATGAACTGGTTCAGATGAAATTAGAACTGACCTAAATTTTCACCCCAGGCCTGAAATGCATTATTATCCATGGCTGAAAAACTTCTGATATTTTCTCTCTTTTTCTATTATACCAAGTGGTTCAGAAAAAAAGCAGCAAACACTGAAAACCTAAGAAGGAAACAAGCAAGCAAAAAATACCAAATGTACAAGACTTCACAGGTTTAATCTGAATAGATGTTCACAAAAGCATTCAGAATAAAATTCACCTATGTCTGTTTGGAGGGATAAAGTTGTTTTGAAATGAATCAATATACAAATATTTCTTCCAAACATTAAAAACTTCAACATTCGATTTTCCAGTAGCCGATGAGTTTTGGGTTAGGTGTTTCTGGAAATCCAAAGACTGACTCTACAGGCAAAAAAAGTGAGCATCCAGCTGTTCCAATCTAGGATCTGAAAGCAATACTTTGCAAAAATGTTTATTGTCAGCTGTGATGCACTTATTTTTAGAAACGAAAATTGCTACCAAAGGTTGTTCTCACTCCCAACATTCCCCTGCCTGCGGGTATGCTCGTTCCACATTCCCAAGGTACGTTTACAGCTCATATTTGCTTTAGATCTAATTTAGCAAGTGCAGGTAGCAAAAAAAAAATGAAAGAAGCACAGAGTCTGAAAGTCAGCACTGGAATTCTGTGTGCTTTCTTGGCTTGTACCACACCACAGCCTGTGCTGCTGTATTGTCATAGCTACTGCTACAAACTAAACGATAGAAACTTATGTCTCCTGTAATTGCAATGCTGAGCTGCAGCGCAGGTAGACACCTACTTCTTGTTCTCCCTGGCAGAGACTATGAGTGATAGTGTTCCTCCATTTCAATAAGAACCAGAGATTTAGGGTTGCGGATGGACTGATTAGCCAAGAAACCCACCCAAAATGTATTATCTCATAATCTTTTGACCCACCAACATGAGCCACAAGGCCTCAGAATATCTAACCAGTGGCTGAAATGTGAAAAGCTGCAGTTTCTTCCTGAATGACTTGCTGTGATGGACAGATCACATTGTGGCTTTTCTCTCTAGCTGTGATTTTAAAAAGTGGTTTCTCAAAGTCAAGCAAGGAGCAGTGTTCTTTTCGAAGCAGGATGTGAGAGATTGGTTTCGAGTTCCTGTCCCTACTAATGGCTGCAGGGAGCATCAGCAAGAGAAGAGCTTGAGAGGGAAGGGGAATTTCACATTTATTCTGCCTCCTTCTGTTTCCTCTCCTCTTCTGTGAAGTGGATATCCTTCCCTGAACTTGGTGCTTTAAAGCTTATTTTGGACACTGCTCTGCTTTTAATAGGAAGAGCTGAGAGCCCATTACTGCCAGGAAGGGTTTCCTCCCACACACTATTAACAAACATTGCTTCCTGTCTTTCCGCTTTAAAAGGGTGCACACTATGACCACAGAGCTCATGTTCCAGTTCAGCACTTATATTATACCATGGTGCCACTAAAAACTCTGTGAGGCATCACAGGAAATAGGGAGATCTCACTGTCATATTTCTTCCTTCACATTCCCAGGCCAAAGTGATCAAGCAGGTCAGGATTTTCCTGAAGGCCAGGAGACCTTTCCTCTGAAAGCAACTGCACGACCCAAAGCTAATTGCCAACTCTTCTTGCTTATGTTTCATGGCTCAGTCTTGTTAATTTAGGCTGTAACATTTCAAAAGCATTAGTTAGCTCTTGATTATGTCTCATTCCTGGGGCAGAGCCACAACACATGTGGTTAGTTAGGACCTGAAAGCACTACTCTAATTAGCACTCCAGCTGTGCAGAAGGGTGCTTTCGTGGGGATGGAGGGAGTCAGATGGCTTTTGTGGAAAAAGATGTGATGTGTTCTTCCAGAGACAAAAGCTTGTATTAAGGTCCACTAAAAATGAAACGTCTCCCTCTCTCCAGATTCCTCCCTCTTTTCATGCACTGCCAGGTGCTCTTCTGTGCTTCGGTGCTGAGTCACACAGGCACTGGCTGCTCCAGAGTGCCAAGTGACACCATCTGACAAAATGACACATCACAGTTGGACTGAAGATGTCTCTGGTTTTTCTGAGAAACAAAAAAGAAATGAGACTTTTATGGCCCAGCCTGGTATTTACAATTCTAACTTGTCTGTGACTCCTAAGAAGTGGAAGTGCCTGCCACTAAATTTCTGCCTTTTTTGAGGTGTTACTGGAAACGTGAGCATAGCTGCAATGGAAAGGAAGGATGTTTTCTGTGTCAGTCACTGCCTTGGGAAATGTGCACTGTATTCTTGTCTGGAATCAAGTCCCTAGTGTTACTCTGGGCAGGTCATTCAGCCTCTCAATAGGTCTGCCTCATGGCTGTGAAATGGCTTCCCCAAAATGTCCTCTCTTTTTATCCTGTTTTGGCTTTTTAGACTGACAGCCCCTCAGCGGGAAGCCAGGCTGTGGCTTAACGTTAGCACAACACCTAACCCAGCTGAACTTTATTTCTTGCATCTAGCTGGTATTGCAATGTAAAGCAATACTTCTGTGCCCATGCAAAAAAGCTGTATTGAAATGATGGCTTAAAAAATGAGGACTTAAAGTTCTCCTTAAGGATTTAAAGCATGTCCCTTTGTGGAAGTGCATTAAGATGCTGCCTTTAGAGTATCTTTTATTCCTAGAAGACTCTTGTTTTCTTTCACACAGAGAATGAAATGAGCTTAGAGAATGACCCAACTGATCAATATTTTTTCCAGTCATTGAATCAGTGGATGTTGATTTTGTCTTTTATTTTCTTTTTGTCCCCCTGAAGCCTACTCACAACTTGCAAAGAATGCGTGATTGATCTCTTCATACAATTATGAAGTTCTAGGGAACATTTCTTAAAACCTTAAATTCCTCCAAAAACATGAATTAAATAATGTAAGCATTGTACTCCTTAGTATCAGAAAAGGGGGCAAAAGTAATTTTCCATACGAGAGAGAGAGCTTATGGCATGATGAGAGCTACATAGCAAGTCCTTCTGCAGTAGAGCAACAAGGTATGAACAGAAGCTGGATGCACAACACTTTATGGAAATTTAATATCCTGTTTTGGAGTATGAGTCCTAAGTTGCTTTTCCTTTAGCTATGGTATGGTTTCTTATGAGCCTTCACATCCTGCTTTACAGGTCACTTGTACTCTAACATGTCATATTTTACATCTTCTTCTTTACTCCCAACTTTGAGAAACATGGGAAGGTATTAATTTAAATGATATTAGCAGTCTGGTTGGAGTCTGGTGAAGTTCCCGCTGACTGGGAAAAGAGGAAACATAACCCTCATTTTCAAAAAGGGGAAAAAGGGAGACCCGCGGGAACTACACACCAGTCAGTCTCACCTCTGTCCCGCATGACATCCTGGTCTCTAAATTGGAGAGATATGGATTTGACAGATGGAACACTTGGTGGATAAGGAATTGGCTGGATGGTCACATTCAAAGAGTTATGGTCAACGGCTCAATGTCCAAGTGGAAACCAGTGATGAGTGGTGTTTGTCAGGGGTCAGTACTGGGACTGGTACTATTTAACATCTTTGTTGGTGACATGGCAGTGGGACTGAGTGCACCCTCAGCAAGTTTGCCAACGACACCTAGCTGTGTGGCACAGTTGACATGCTGGAGGGAAGGGATGTCATTCAGAGGGACCTTTACAGGCTTGAGAAGTGAGCCCATGCCGACCTCATGAAGTTCAACAAGGCCAAGTGCAAGGTCCTGCACATAGGTCAGGGAAATCCCAAGCACAAATACAGGCTGGGTGGAAAATGGATTGAGAACAGCTCTGAGGAAAAGGACCTGGGGATGTTGGTTGATGAGAGGCTTAACATGAGCCGGCAATGTGCACTCACAGCCCAGAAAGCCAACTGTATCCTAGGCCACATCAAAGGAAGCATGGCCAGCAGGTGAAGGGAGGTGATTCTGCCCTTCTACTCTGCTCTGGTGAGACCCCACCTGGAGTACTTCATCCAGCTCTGGAGCTCCCAACATAAGGAGGACATGGACTTGTTGGAGCGAGTCCAGAGGAGGGCCACAAAGATGATCAGAGGGATGGCGCACCTCTCCTGTGAAGACAGGCTGAGAGAGTTGGGTTGTTCAGCCTGGAGAAGAGAAGGCTCCAGGGAAACTGTATAGCAGCCTTCCAGTACTCAAAGGAGGCCTACATGAAAGATGGAGGAACTCTTTATCAGGGAGTGTAGTGATAGGACGAAGGGTAAAGGTTTTAAACTGAAAGAGAGTAGATTTAGATTAAATATTAGGAAGAAATTCTTTATCGTGAGAGTGGTGAGGTACTGGAACAGGTTGTCCAGAGAAGCTGTGGGTGCCTCACCCCTGGAGGTGTTCAAGGCCAGGCTGGATGGGGCTTTGAGTAACTTGGTCTAGTGGAAGGTGCCGTTGCAGGGGGTTTGGAACTAGATGATCTTTAAGGTCCCTTTCAACTCAAACTATTCTATGATTCTATGATTCTATATGCTGCAGTCTCTCCTTCCAACCCTACTTTGATGAAGAAACGATAGTAGATATTATCAATAATTTCTGGAATCCTCCATTTAACTGAATGGGAATTTTTCTCTCTTCAATGTATGGTATCAGTTTTTCTGCAAACTAACCTGGATTATGTTCGCCTTAACTTGACACTTTGCAGATTTTTGATGTCATAACAATTTTGCTTTTTTTTGGTTTAGTTCCTTTTTGTTTTCTAATGAAGATTGAAAATAATTACCATATTGACTGTTGGATCTATTGCCTTCCCCTCATTTGATTGCCCTTAATCCTTGCTTCAAGCCATTGCACATTGGAGCCTGCAAAAATCAAAATAGTCAGAACCGGCTTTGAAAAGTATTGTTGATACCTATATTGCAGTATTTACATTTCCTTTTTTCTCTGTTTTGACTTTATGCGATACGTATTGCTTACAATATATCCCTTAATCCAGGTCATAAATCAAGGGATTATTCTACCCCTAACAGCTAAAGCTGTTTATTGTTTTCCTAAAAAATAAATGAGGAAATAAATAAATAAACAATGCAGTTGAATTCCCCTTGGGAGGGAATCCAAAACATTGATTTAAAAACGAGGAAGGAGGAAAGTCTGTGAACCTGCAAATAACTTCTAAATATCATCATTAAAGAGCCTGCAATTTTTAGAAGCATGAAATAAACACAGACAGATATACAGCCTGGGATCCAGTCAGAGGAGAAGTGGTTTCAGATGTCATTGTGGAAAAGATGAGGTGGGAGATGTGAAAGTGAGATTAAAAAGCCAGTTTTGAGGGCAGGAGCTGTGGAGTAGCTGGCTACCTCCTCCATAGCACTGAGTGACCAGGAACAATGGGAGTAAGCAGATGAGAGAAAAAGAACAGGCTCGCCAGACTGGTGAATTCAGGGCAAGAGAGCTGTGCACAGGAGAGCAGTCCACATACTGTGCCTTGAAATGCTCTGGGATGTGTGTGTGATACTGGGCAGAGGCTGACCCAAAACCTGTGTAAGCTGCTTGTTGGACTTGTGTCTAACAGGATGCAGAGCAGCAGAACGTCTGCTGTTCTACAACAGATATTTTGTGCGACCTTGTCAGACATATGAAATCTGCACTGCGCAGCCAGCTCTTAGAGACCATATTTAGTTTAATTCATCATTTTTTATGAACACACATGGTGTTCAATTTCACATTTGCTTGTTTAGCTCAGCAGTGTCCTCTCTAATTCTGAATGGTGTTCAGCTCAGAAAACTTCTATCATTTATCTATGTTATGATCTCTGTTACGTTTTTTTTCTATATAAAAGCTGCCAAACACTTGTGACTTAACAGGAGAATTCAGATACCATTTGCCTAACTTTCTGTTGAATAACTAAAAGGTTTGATCCCCTTTCATTTTGATTCCTATCAATGTCTCCTCCTCTTTGGCTACCAGTACTCTTTTCTGTAATAAGCTAGCCAGATCTTCCCAATGTAGCCTGGACATGGTATTAGTTTCTAACACAGAAGTAGAATAATTTCTACTGATTCTTTATGGTCCTAAATTCTTTTGTATCTCTTAACATGTCCAGAAGTTATTTTCTTTTTTTTATTTCCAATATTTTAATTTCTCCAAAAGGGTTTAGACTCCCCTCCCCTTTTTTTTTTCCTTCCTAACACAGAAAGATTAGATTCCTAAGGTGAAAAAAAAAAAATAACACGTTTCATAAACAGTGACATCAAACTGTCAGATCACTTTCTGTTCAGCTTCTGGGCCTGCAAGCTCAGGTAACTCGCCAGCAGAGGTAACAAATAGATCCCTCTAAGGTACCATCCAACTAAGCTAAGACCCCAGTCCTCACGTGAGAGCTACATGGGTCCCACTGCCCATACATTTGGACAGGCAGAGGTTTTCTCTGCAGAAACATCATTACAATTTTAGTGTCAAAAACCTTAGCATAATCTGGCATGATTGGAAAATATTAATTGTTGATGTTTACGACCCCTGACCTCACCAAGAATGACACAGCTTTTGTCATTTATTTCCCTTGCACCTTTGCCTCACAGTCATTGCTGAATGTGTGTAGGAATGGGAGAGCGGAAAGGGAATGTGCAGAAGTGTCCTCCTGTTCAAATTGTTGCTAACAGCATGCCTATGCCTGTGGTATGATCTTGAGGGTCTTTAATATTTTACAGGACAAAATAAGAGTTTATCACTTTTTAAATCTGTTCTAAGCAAGATTGGTTTTGGTAGGAACTGAATTCTGGCTTTTACACCGTCAACAGTACTAAAAAGCAAAATACTGCAGCAATAATAAGCTGGTAGCAAACATTGGGCACATTTCAGTTACTTGATGCCAGTCTTCTCACTCAGATCAATGCTTTTCTCCTCCTCCTCTTCCCTGTTTTCCCTTTCCTACCTGACTATGCTTATGTAACAATAAGCATGTTCCCACCATCTTTTAATGATCTTAGTGAGTAGAAGTCCTGAACATTTATAATCATCTTCTCCTTCCTTCTGGATCTGTTATTTTACTCCCTGCATGTGCCTTTTCTTTACATTTGATTACTCTTTGCACTATATAGGTCATCCATTTGCTTCTTTCCCCCCACTCTAAACTTATTTATTGCTGGGTAGCTCGCAGCCCTTTGGGTATACATTAATTTACCTAGGAACACTTTCCATTTCTCCTCTGCGTCCTTTACCTCTGTTGCCTCATTCCATTGATTTCAGTGAACACTTCTTGCATGTCTACACAAATTATCTCTGCTGAAATTCAGTGTCTTCATTTATTATTATTTTTTACTCTTTTTATGGCCCCTGTTACTTATACCATACATTCTCCTCCTCTCATCTATCATCAATTTGTGTTACAGTAAGCTAATCATGAATTGCCTCCCTCTTACAATTCTTTTTGATCATTTTCATGCTGCACTGTGTGTAGAAAAAACTCGAAGAAGCTGCCTACAAACTACTGGCTCTCTTTATATAGTAGTAGGATTGGTCTGAAAAATTATCATTTTTTTTAAGGGGAAATATTTTTTAAAAAAATTATTATGTGTTTCAGAATACACATACTTCATTTAGGAAGTTTTTGTTTTCTCTTAGAAAACTGAAAACCTTTTGGGATAGTTTACATAAAAAATCAGTGTGCTATGGGAAATGTAAAAAAATAAACTCAACACTGTAGGAAAAGTAAAACAATTTTCTGACCAAGACAGTCTCCTCAAACATAAATTGCCTTCCCCTGAAGACACAAAAACATCCTTACTGAGAATGTTTTAGTGATATTTTCAGCTTTTCAGGTAATGTAAAAATAATTACCAGGGAAGATCCTGACCTGATGTGAATCTGTTCTGTTAAATAAATGGAGTTTTTTGATCAGGGAAGGGTCTGGCTTGTGGTAATCCTAACTGTGAATCTTATCATTTTAAGCTAGACTGATTTTGATATTCTGTCTCGTGATATAAATGTAACTATTGGCTGTAGGGTGGAAAGGAAAAGAATTAACCATAATGGCTAAAGATGAAACTCTTAACTGAAACTTTCAGTATGTTTGTGAAGCTCCACATATTATTGGAATTGTTTCCTCAAATCTAGATGAACTGTCAGGTGATAAGAAAAATTACTCTGTCATGGATTCTGTTACCCATCTTGATCTCTGGCTATTGACAGGCAGCAGATAATTTATCATCAGCGAAGACTGGTGAGACACGATGTTTCTAATGAACTCGACTGATTTCATGCTCATGGGGGTTTACATTAAGTGGTGGTTTAGGTCCCAAACTGTCCTTCCACTGACTAAAATGGTGTTACTCTGTGCTATGGCTTTGGATCATAACTCTGGACTCGCATTTTGCCAGAATTTTTTATTGTTTTACCCAGTATTATCATTACATTGCAGGCCCACAAGAAGTTGAAGCCCTGCTGAGCGCCCATGGTGAGGGAGATAGCTCTGATTCAAAGGGTGGGGAGAAGCACACAGATCCAAAATGATGGGCCCACAGCAACTTCACATGCGTAGAAATAGGTAACACTCTCTCCTGCCTTCTTGAATAAATTAGTCTCCTCATTCACACTTCCCTGATGCCCCTTTACCACTTATTGTTGTTTCTTCCACTGCTGATCCAGGATAACATCTTGGTTGCATTTTCTGTGCCTCCTAGCTACAGAGAGAGTTGCTCACTTTAGTTGTATTTTTTGTCTGCCAGCTCTTGTGTAGATTCTCACTGCAGCTGTATTTTTCTTCTCTTCCGCTCTTCGCTTGTGCATGGACTCTCCTAAGTATACTATATATTCATTATGAGCTAGAGTTACCCGTACTGTAACTCTCAATTCTCCAAAGCCCAAATGTATGACTCAGGCTTCTGAAATAAGTGAGAGAGACCTAGGGCAAGGTACATAGCAAAAATAGCAATGGGAATGATGTGAGATTATTAGATACATATATTTTTTTAATTAGAGATGGTCCCAAACCAAATCAGTCATTCCCAATGCACTGAAGTGTTGGGCGAGTTTGATATGAGATCTGAGTATGAACTTTGCAGTTCAGCATCACCTCTAATTTTAATATTTATACAGTTTTCTACAACCTCCCCTGTGAAGGTCAAAACTGATAGCCAGTTATCTAAGCAGTGTAGCTTTTTACAGCAAGCTTTTGTGGAGCACCAAACAACTATACAGTAAAAATGATCACTATGTTTTATCTAGCTCACTAAAACAATGAGAGTTTTTAATATGAGCCTCTTATTGGGCTAGACAGTAACATCATGAGATGCTCTGATGAAGAGGCAGCACCAGCTGCCCGCAAGTCCCAGGAATTGGTACATCCAATTGTGACTTGGAAAGAGGCATAATGAAACCTTTATTTTCTTCCTTGTTCTGTCTGTGATAGCAGTGAGAAAGTGGAGTCATACGGGGGGGGGAATATCTGCTCAATATGAAATGTAAAGAAGAAACATAAAAGGGTAATCTGGCTTTAGGCTATTCAGGCCAAAATAGATATCTGTGTAGAATATTGTGTCCCTGCACCGTCCTCAGTTAGAAAGATGGTACACAGCATCTGGAATAGTAGAAGTGGTGCACTGTTTTCCACCAACTGGGCCACCATAAAAAATGAATCAAGTAGCAGTGTTCATTTCTGCTGTACTTTCACTGTGCCATCATATCAATCGGTCCCTGCCAAGGCTGCCTGTCTTCAGGTACTCATTTCTTGAGCACATTAGGATGTATCCAGGCTCTGTTGGAATGTGTAAAATGGAAAGTCTTTCTAGGAGCTTATTTGCAGATGTGTTGTTTGTCCTTGTGGGGCTGTCTGTACTTAGGGATGGCTATAGGAGACCTGTGCTCTGGAAGTCAGAAAGGTGTTATGGGACTGTTCACCCAAAATTGTTGTGGGCAGAATTCCTTCGCTTGAAAGTTTGAAGCACAACGTTAAGTTCGTAAAATTAAGGAGCGTGGTGGGAAAGCAAACTTCATCCCCAGAAGCTCAGCTGAATTGATTTGATTAGGAGGTACTGCTTACAGGCTTTGGTGGCTTGTAGGTGACCTGAAACCTGACTTGGGTAATCAGTTTAGACCTGGCCGTGGTCTTTGACGCTGCCTTTGTTTGTATGTGACAAACCTGCACCCCTTTTTGTCAGAAGCTATTGAAAAGACAAACATACTGAAGATTTTGAGGTATTCAGTTTTCTTACCCATAAATGTGACAGAAGCGCTTTCAAAAGACATTCTAACCTTCTCTATGCCCTTCTATCAATATTTTCAAATTACTTTGCAAGTATCAGTATTATGTGTGATAATCTTATTTAGTTAAAACTCCTTTTGCAGGGTGATGGCTTCAGAACATGGACCATTAATTTTATGCAATATCTCTGACATTTTATAGCTTGGAGATTGGGTTTCAGTTTGCTTTCACTTTCCATGTGCCCATATTTGTGAAGTATTTGTATGTACTGCTGTGTATTTGTGCACCCACACTTAAGTGTGTGTGTGAGCATCCATGTGCACACGTTCTCATAGCAGCTCCAGAAGGAGAATGTGTTCAGTAGATTAAACAAAATATGGTACTTCAAGCAACATTTCTCCATTTCATCTAATCTCAATACTTTTCAGATTCCATTTTTAAAATATCCTTTCTCCTTTGCTTGTACTTCTTAATTTCCCTCTCCGTCTAATACTAGCTTTATAAACTGTACAAATGCTTTCATATGTCCACCTTGTGGTGTATTCCCAGGACTCTTGTCTTTGGTTTATAGCAGAGATTACTATTTGTTCTGTGTTATTTAAGGACCCTGAGGTCCATGTGGCAGGAGAGAATGCAGTCCTCCCAAGAACTGCATGCTGGTGTCAGCTGAAATCACCACTGTTTTAGAAAGAGAATGAATAGAAGACAAATGTGGTAAAACTCATTGGTAGAACCAAGAAGTTATTTTTCCCATAACTTGTCTAGTGGGTAAGGAGGTTCCTGACAGAGGAAGTGCTACCGATAAAGACTTCTTTCTGAAGCTTTTTCAGCTGAGTATTGGAATGGTTCTGCTAATTGAAGTTCAGTGGAATGAAGGTTGTAAGGGCCAAGTATAACATTTTGCTTGCAATTTAGAAATAGAATAAGTTTTAGAAGTTTTGATTCGCTGTCAAATGAATTTGTTTAGCTTGCTGCAAAGAAATTCCTATTATCCTCTCTTTGTATATAACGTGCACATGAACACATACATACGTATACTGCTTATTGGCATTTTATCTTCTGCAAAAATCAGCCAAATCTCTGCATGCCAGGTCATATGTATATAAAGTTTAGCTAGGGTTATAAACCTGGTCCTTTGGTTTAAACACCTAATCCAACATTGAAACTAAATGAGACTGCTGCAATACCATACATTTATAACTTACAGGACTTCAGGGGCTTTTTCATTTAAAGGAGCGTAAGTTCACTATAAACAATCACACCAGTGAAATCAACAAAAGAATGGAAGGCACGTTTATGATCATTTGATATAAATAAAAAAGGTTGGATTGCTATGTTGCAGTTTTGTAGGTAACACAGGAGAATACATTTGTTGGTATTAAAAGGGTGAACCCAAGCCACTAGACTTCTAGTGTATTCCTTTTTTGTTGTTGTTGAAAATAATTGCAAAAAGCTTGAAGTAAGAATTCTTGAGCAAGCTCTGAGATGACATGAGGTCTCACTTACAGCAACACAGCCCAGAAATCACTTCCTTAAAATCATCATATTTGCACCACTGTCACACCAGCATAAGAAGTGGATGACTCCTATAGTTGCAAAAAAGACAATTCTGAACAGATATATGCAATGAATCCAGCCAAACTTGCAACAAATAATTACATTTTTAACAGTCTGTGTGAGGTGAGAAGATCTTACCATCCCTAGACTCAAACCTTGATATTCTCACCCATGGCTTGCTCAAGAATTTTTCCCAAATGAAAATAGATTGAAGGATTAAACATTCAAGTCACAATGATTCAATCAGGATCATTTATTTATGAGTCATTTTGCAAAACACTCAGTGTATATTTTCCCATCTCTTTCCTTGCGTGCACTTTGAGCCTTCTGGTATTGTAAACACTGCATGCATTATCATTTAGAGGAATTTGCAGTGGCTTAATAAGGAAATTGGGAGCATCTTTCATTTTACTTCTCTGAAAAAAGCAACACAATATTTAAAATGCCTGTTAATTATATGTGAAGCAAATCAAAAGTTGACATGTGTATACAGTGAGAATGTGTGGCCATTCCAGGATGTCTGAATTTATCTAGACTATCCTTCTCTTGGGGTTTATTTTAAGTTTATTGCAAGAATATCCATATTAGGCCTCTCCAACCATAATCTGTCTTTTTGCCTGTCAAAAACCTCTCCTGATTGTCTGCCAATCTTTCCTTTGATGTCCTTGGGCGACAAGAACAAATAATGGTATAAAAAAAACCCTTTCTCTGATGCCTGAGCTAGTTCTACCCTCTCCAGGCCAAAGTCTAGCAGGCACCATAAATCCTTCAGGGTTAGCATTGCTGCTCTGTGGATCACCTGCCTTCCATGGATGATGAGTGGGTTGTCTCCACCACTCTGTGAACTGATTTACTTCTGTTGCTACCACATTCTCATTCTCAGTTCCTGATGTGCTGTAAATTTAAAAGTCAGATTTGGGCCTGACCTTGAACCTCTCATCTCAGTCAGTTGCAAGTCTACCCCTAATCACTCAGCCCTGGATCAGAACCAGCCTTCAGAAACAAGGAAGAGAAGGGTCTGTCTCTCAGGAATAGGTTTATGGACATGTCCCTGGAAAGTAGTGCTAATGGCAGTAGCTTCTGTCCTCAGCTACCTGATGTTCCTGTTCTCACACTTCCTCTTTAGCGGTGCTACAACCACTTTGTATGTGACCAGGCAGAGAAGTGAATCATTGAATTATTGAATTGACCCAAGATAAAACTAAGACTTAAAAAAAAAAAAAAAAGTGGGAAGAGTATTTTTAACATGGATAAGTCTTTTAGACTGGTTCCCTGCCAGCCTCCAAAAACATTTATATAGCATGCATCTAACAGCATAAAGAATGGATGGTGCAGGGGTGAGAATAAATGCGCATAAAGTTGGAGAGGAGGTGGCACAGGATGGGTGTGAAATGCTCTTGTGAAAAATGCCCTTGGAGTCATGACTGTACTTAAAAAGAAATAAAATACAGCTTTCTGCAAATGGCCTTAAAAAGGTGTCACTAAAAATGCAAAGGAAGGAGGAAACCAATTGAGAAGAAATCCTTGGAAAGTGTACAGCAAAACACTTGAACTTCCACACAGCTCAAGCTCTACTTTGTGCCTCTGTTATATTAAAGACTGTAACCAGTCCTGCATTTCCTGTATCGCTAGCACATTTCCAGTAACTGAATGGTAGGGCTGCAAGCAAATGCATTATTACAACAGTAGTTGAAGCCGTGATTCAGCAAAATATCCAAAGACATACTTATTTTTTGGTACTACATTAAACTAAAATGGAATCAAGTGAACAGAGAAACCAAAACCTGCACTAAGTTACCCAATAGGTAAAGAAACTAACACTGTCTGATTTACACTATGTTGGGGGATAGAGCGTGTCTGCCCAGCTCACAGGATATAGGCACTGTGGAATGAATACGTAAACACAAACTTTTATTTTGCTTCAATATCAAAGCTTCCGGTCCGAGTGCTACTTCCAGGGTTGATTGCAGAAGGTGAGGGCTGTTGATACCTTTAAAAATGCTGGTGACTTCTCACCCACAGGTAAATGGATATTGCTCATTTAAACATAACGCTGACTAACAGAGATGTGTGATCTGTTCTGCTACTCCTGTTTGATGAATAACTTGAACAAGGTGAAGACCTGTGGATCAGAGAAGGTATTTTGATGAAAAAGAAACTTTTCAATCGAGGTATGTTTTGCTTTCTCCATTTCTAGTCTTCCAAGCTTATCAACTATTTTCTGTATTCATCCCATTGTTTAAGAATAATCAGCATCTTTTCCAAGTTATATATTTAATTGTAATTGTGAAAACATCAAGAAAGAGATATTGGGATATTGCAATAGGACGGTTTCCTTCTACTTCTCACCAGTGAATGGAAGCAGCGTTCCATTATTGTGCTGACATGCAGTTCTTCCTCCAGTCTTTCCAGAGACCTGTTATGCAGTTTGGTCCTCTGTCTCAATGCTACGTTTCCAAGATCCAGGCCAGACTTGTCCTTTAAAGGCAGTATATTTTATTTGTATTACATACATACAAATATACATATATGAAATTATATCTTTATATGTAGAGAGATCATAGATCACTAAATAAATTAGGTAGGAAGCTGCAAAGCTGGCCTTGCTTTAGGCAGGGTGGGGTGTGTTGAGATGACCTCAGGTGACAGATTCCAATTTAAATGAGTTTACTTAGAGGTGCATTTTGTTTGAAATAAACTTATGTGTGTGGCACATATCACACATATAAACACACACCTCTCTATATGTGTATTAGGGTTTTAGCTATGTGAAAATTGAACTAGAATCTTGCAATTCAAAGGAGTACAAGGGGATGATATGTAAATGTGCTATTCACTATACAACTAAGGTCTTCATTACACACACTCATACTGATTTTGAGTATAATGCATAGCTGTATTAGCTTGAAGAGAAATAGAGCTAAGCTCAGGATTGCAATCTAGTGCTTTCTTGTTTAAAATGTTTACCTTTAGATTTTTTTTGAATGCTTGCTACCTGTCTTCACCCAGCTCTCTTTTAGATCTCCAACTGATAGATACATAGCAAGGAGAAATGATTTTACATTGAGAGCAAGAGCTACTTAGGTTGCTAACAACTGCATTCATCATAGCAGCTGAATAACATATGTTTACAGCTATTCAGACATTGATAGTTCCTTGCTTTTTTATTAAACAATAGTGTTTGTGGACAAGTAAGTTTTGAGCTACTGAGGCTTGATGCAGATCTTGTTTCCCACCGGCACTAAACTGGCATACCCCTATTGGCTGCAACAGAGTTTTTCCATGTTTACCCCTGTGTGTAAGGGGCCAATCTATCCTTTGTGAGTTTTACTGCTGCCATATATTAATGTGTGCTGTATCTAGCTTGTCATTTTCTTTATCCTTCTTTGCTCTCTGAGTTTATGAGTTAGATCTCTGCATAAAATGTCATCATATAACATTGTGCTTTAAAAAGCCTGTTACTTATTAAGGGTGTGAGTTTACGCTGCTGGGGACATTTTATTTTCCCACCAGGAAAATGAAAATGTCATTGAGATCTAACCAGACCCCTGAGCTTTTCAAACAGAAGAAAATTGTTTTTAGGATTCCCTGCAGGACCTGGCAGCTTTTGTGCACATACCATATGTCTGAAGTACAATCTCTCCATCATTTATCCCCCCACCTCTTCCTAAAGAAGCAATGACATGATATGGCACATTGAGTTTCCCAGTTCCTCTGTATTACTTTGCTTGTTGAAAGATGTGACACTGGAGCTATGTAATTATCCTGGCAGGAGTCATCACTACATTTTGTAGCTGCTGCTCTAAGAACTAGATTGCAACTCCAGGCGCAGCCCTGAGCAAAGGATCGTGTATAAAATGATCCCATTTCCTATCCTTCTCTTAGAGTAACTCAGAGGCACAGTGTTGAAACATGCCAGGATTTTACCACTCTGTTCCATTTAGGTCACATCTGGTTCTCTGCAGCTGGCTGTGTTGAGGCGCAGACCCGCTCCAGGACTCTACCACTGACTCTATCTTTCATGCTGTATAAGCCTGGAAGTGGACTTACTTTCAAGACTGGATTCACCCACCATCCACAAGGTCAACCTTCAAACCACTACTCTTGGACCACCTTGTTCCAAGTTCTGCACTCATCTGGCAGGGAGAATGCATTTGACACTTGACCACTGAGTTTTGGTCATATTTATATGCTCTGGAGGCAGAGGATGGCCAGAGGGGAGACTGTCAGGTCCACTAGGTGATGCCCTGACCTTGAATACTACCCTTTCTTCAGGTAAAAGGAAAATACAAATGAGGCTCTCAAAAGCCACAGTGGAAGCTGCGAAGCTTGCACTGGCTGAAATACGGAGTTCTTCTTTGGTACCTTCATCAGCTTGGGTCAGAAAACCTGACTTCCAGAGGAAAGCCCATGAATTAGTTTATCTTTGCCTGTTGCTGTGCCTGAGAGACTCACTGCAGTGATAATTCTCTTGGCAACACAAGGATGTGTGGGTTTGTGAGCCAAAGAGGCAGAAGTGCTGCTGTAGTCCTGCTCAATCACCCAGCAGTATTTAAAGCTGTTTCAAAAATGATAATGAAGGAATAAGCCAGAATTACTGTACCTGCATCGGGGCTTCCTTTTCCTCATTGCTGAAAATGGAGTCCATGCACACTAATTCAGCTGGTCCCTCCACAACCGAGTGGTTCCTCTGAGAACCTCTACCAGAAATGCTGGCAACATTTCGCTTTCTAAAGACTAGATCATGGGAAAGGAGAAGTGACTCACAGGCATCTTTCTTTTCTCTGAATTTGACACTGCTAAGAACCTATCCCATAGTGGGTATTAATTTCAGAAGTAAAAAGACGATGAAGATCACCTGAGTTAGAGCTGGTAGGAGTTCTGGACTGAACTTTTTTTTTTTTTAAATTTAAAAATGCATTTTTATATAGTTAATTCTCCATAGAAAACTTTGATTCTGCTTTGTATTTCCTGATTTAATTCAATGAATTATCTATACATGCATATTATATTTTTTGTTTGCTTATTTTGTGTGGGTGTGCAGAAACTGAAAAAGTTCTGCAGAAAGATTAAAAAGTGGTTTAAAAAATTGTTCCTGCTGACATTTTCCAAAGAAATTCATGCTATTTTTGAGTAATTCTCATCTGCATATTTTGTACATTACATACACATCTATCAGAAATTGTATTTTTAAATTAAATATTTTTTCCCTAAGACAGAAGTGAGTCTAAATTGAAGCTTAAATGTAAGTTATTAATCTCATTCACCAGAGCAGTTAATGAGATGTTTTCTAGCAAAAGTAAAAATCTCAGAATTTGTTGAGTCATCCCTGCCTTTCAGGTGTCTTGCCAAACCTGATGCAGGTTTCCTGGGGATCTGCTTGAAAGCCAAGAATGCAGAGCATCTTGGAGCAAGCAGACAGACATAGGTCTCTGGGCTCTTGCATATGAAGTCAGGATTTAGGAAGCCCTGGAAACCTGGGTCAAACCAGAACTGCAAACCATTGGACTGATCCTGAGAAGAGCATTAATTCCACCGAGCGGCTGCAGATCTTGCAGTACATATATGCCTGTTTCCTGAATAAGTATTTTCAAATTTGTTTATCTTTGTTCAAAACTAAGTTAAATAGTAATTATTATAAGAATAACAAAACCCTCGGAAACTGAGTGTTTTCCTTTTTGGTTTGCTTTATTGAGATTAATTCAGTGTTACACCATTGCTTACATCGTTCATCTGCCCTGCAAAGTTGGAGGAACAAAATGAAGACTCAAGCTATTCCTTTCTTTCTAATTCATTAGCAAATGCAATGAGCGTTAGTATTTATCCAATAATTCTGTGTCTCCTACTGCCCCCAGATTTAAACAAAGACTGACTTTAGTGGACAGACTCAATTGTTTGTGAAACACAAAAGGCATGTCAGATCATTTGCAATAACAATGAGTAGTTTAGCAGTTTAAATTTTCCAAAGATGCAGTTTATTTTAGGAACATCCAATGTTTCTCTCTTTTCCTTTCAAGTTTGTTACCTGAAGGCACAGATTAGCTAAGCTTACAAAAGATTTTATTTCATCTGTACCTAACATAAAAGTTAGAAAGAAGCAGGTTTGTTTTTTCTTTCTCATTTGAGAGTATCCGTATATTGTAGCTTAAACATAATTTAGCAAAGGACTTGATGTGACCTCACAATATACTGTTGCTCCTTGGGTTGTTTTCATTTTTGTCTGTCAAATTTCAGGCAAATTTGAATCATCACAAGCATTTTACAGTTGTCCATATAATATAAATGGTAATTCACAACCTGCAATCACAGTTTATTGTGGAGTTAAGTAAACAGATTAGGATTCCAACTTCAGAGAGCAAATAGATCAGAATACTTTATCTTAACAAGTGATGAAAACAGCATACTTGGTGAGCTACGCAAAAAATTAAAAACCTGCCTTATCTGCTACGGCTGAAGATGAAATTTCCAGAGAAAATCACAAAGAGATGGAAAATATAGCTTAAGTAGCTGTCAGAAAGTAGCATTGGTCATCACTAATTGTCGTGGTTTGGTTCCAAAAGAGTATTTCGAAGCTTTCTGTAAGCAGTGATCCCAACTTTCAACAGTGCTGAACAAGTAACACAGAGTGACGGTATTGGATTGTGCTCTTGCTGTTGGCTTCACTTGTAGGTTTCAAGATTCTTACGAGTGAGCAATAGCGAAGAATCCTCACTGGCAATTTGTCATCTATGAATGCCAGGTTAGAGACCACTACTAAAAGGAATTAAAAGATCATATGAAAGCTTTTTTGGATGCATCTCAAAACAAATGCAAAGAACATACATAGTGAATAAAAAGAGATTAAAGCAATGTTTGGGACATGGAAGGTGAACTATGAGCAGCTGAAGGAGCATCTTGAAGCAGAAATCCATTCCAGGCAGAAAGAAATAAACCCATTTAAATTACACAGAGATTTGTGGGATTATACACAGAAACTGTTCAAAACTATCTGGCAAAACCAACTAAAGCAACAAATAGTTTGACATCTGCAGACAACTGAAGTCTTGCTGAATGTGATACAAGAGGAGAAGACAGGAAGATGAGAAAAATCATTTGAGCAAGAAACTCATGAAAATTTACAGACCATCTGTGGGGTTTACAGCTTGGAAATATAAGAACAAGTTGCTAGGGAATATGACATGGAAATTTGACATGATATGTCATATTCAAGAGGAAAACCTGATATTAATTAAAAATTATCTACTGAATTTAGTTAGTGTGGTCAGCTTTTCATCCTCTGTTGAATCAGGCATATTTTTTTAGCAAGGAGCTGGCAAAGCTAAGGGGGTTTTGCCCATTTGCCAGCCTTTCAGTTCCAACTGGTGTCTGGTGTTCTCCTTACTGAGGCCTACAGCAGCATCCACATGACTCTAATGCCCTCTTCACTGCCTGTTAGGATCATGGCTGAATTTGCTCCTGTAAATATGGTAAAAATGTGATAATTTTAAATAGAAATATTATCTGGGAGATACTTTTAACTTCATGTTAACTTCATATCCCAAATCAAATATTAGGAAGATGAACAGTGAAGGGGGTTTCAGTGGTAGATAACCTCAGAAAGGAGTCTTAGGTAACCATGTAATAGAACACTTTAATTTGGCCCAGAGAGGATAAGGAAGAGAAAATGATCTACTTGAACTGGCAAAGCAATTATAGGAAATAATAAGGGAAGATAAAGATACCAAGAGAATAGTTTTGAGCTGGTCAAACTGGGTACACAGAGGACTTTTTTGGCATATTGGGGGAAAAATATTAAACCTTGAGTAAGACTGTTACACCTGTAGCTAATAAAGTTGTTATTATTAATACATTAAAAGGGAAAGTGTTCAATAAATATTTGTGTTCACTATCTGGGAAGAAGGAGGATGTACTTTTAGCAGGTGAAAATAACAAAACAACTCCCGGTCCACTAGTAATTAAGAAGTTTAAAATAAAAAAAACTTTCTCTACAAGAAAAGGACATTTTAAAAGAGCAAGCTCAGATGAATTCACTCAGGAATCCCAGGAGGTTTTGTTGAGAAAATCTTTGCCTAGCCGTTAACTTTGATCCCTGAAGAAAAGCCAAAAGCCTGGAAGGGAATGTAACAGATGTGAGTAGCTGTGGACCGTTAGTCTACCAGCAATCTTATGTAAAATAATGGAAAACTGATACAGTATTCAATTAAAAACAATTAAGGCCTAGGAATGTAATCAATACAAAAGTTATTTTATGGAAAATAAATCTTCTCAAACAATCTCTTTTCTCTGATGACTTTAGAAGTTTGAGGAGTAATAGAAAAGATGAACTACTCTTAAACTTCTCTAAGACATTTGATTAAGTACTGTAAAATATCCTGAAAAAAAAATAATTAGCACTATATAATGTTAAAAGGGCACATGTTGAATTGATTAAGAATTGGCTAATTGAATTATCTCACTGCTGGAAGTAGCAGTAGGTCTGATGTTATTCAGTAATTTTGTCAGTAAATTGCGTGTAACATTACTGTTGCTAAAACTGGGACCTGAGATGAAGGGTGGTGGAAATACAAGTGATGGCAAAGATGGAGTAGATAACATACATTTTAATAAGCAAAAATTCAGAGTTTCACACCTTGTTTCCATAACTGGAAGCCATTCTATAGAGTGTGTGGAAGGATACCTGGAAAAACATCTGTAAGGAAGAAACTCTCCTTCCATTTCTGGCATGATGCTGAGCCAAAAATAAAATTACAATGTGATCTTTGGATTTATAAACTGGGAAACAGCAGCTATAAGGAGGTGATTTTTAGGTTTATATATCATACCAAAAGACTGATAAATAAAAACTGGTCATATTTTTAGTAGGTTGTTGTAAAACTAGAGTAGATGCAGGAAATAATAAAATTTTATAGAGAGAAAGGAAAATGTCTAACAATGACAGAGCTTTGTGGACTTTGAGTTAGCATCTGTTTCAGAGTATAACCTTTCTACAAAGGATGCCAAGCATGAATGGGAATGAGTGGATAGAGAGACAGGGTGCTAACTGGAAGGTGTAAAGAAAAATGTACCTTGGGTATTGCGACTGGATGCAGAAACTTGTTTTTCTTAACATAACCGTATAAAAATCTGAAGTCCAGGCTTATGTTATTTCTCTAGGTTCTTCCCCATAGACAATGGGAAGATATTGGTACCTTTTGAAGATGACTCATCCATCTATCATCTGATGTAACATTTTGGGTTAGTCTTGTGTCATGCTCTTTGTATACCCCATGCTCCATGGGGCACAGAGACCCTGGGTAACTAGATGTTTAAGTTTTAGAAGGTTAAAATTAAATAGAAAGAATTTCACCTGTAGTTCTTTTCTTGACTATGAGAAACCATAAGCCTAAAGTCTATCCTTTATGCTGGATTTTTGCCAAAGCTAGTTGAGGAATCATGGATCTGTATTAGTTCTGCATGCAGTTGAAACCCTGGCTGAGAACCTGGGCATGTTAGCTAAAGAAAAAGATGCCTTTCACATGGCTGCAAAGCTTTTTGACAGGTTATTGTCCAAATGATTCTGTGTTGGAGAGGAGGGAACTTTGTGTATGCGTCCATGCAGCCATACACTTAACAACTCAAATTCCTCATTCTCATTCTTCAAACTCTACATATCCAGGCAAATTTTTGCAGAATTCTCAACTGTCAGGAATTAAACTATGATGCCATAAAATGCCTATGCCATCTGTGAGTGAATAAGTCATACTGAAGTTTACTTCCCCAAAATGTGCCTGCTGGTTACTTTTGTACAGTAGCAATACACTCTGAAATTATGCCAGTTTATTTTAATTACTCCAGCTTATTATTCAGACCGCTCTGTGAAGGAAGGCAATTATCTGTAGACACAAATGCAATATTGTAGTAGATGAGCCTTCTGTGATTAGAACAGTAAGAAGAATATTAATCATATTATGAGATATTACAATTTCTACTTCCTTGGATCAGGAGGAAAGAGAGAGACACAATTAAATTTATTACTGTATAAATATGTCATGTTTATTCAGCCACTAGATAGGAAATATCTCATTTTTTAATCATCCTGGATTGAAACGCATTATTTTTTTCCTGAAATGCAAATTATTTTTTTCTTAACACCAATCAGAAATTGTTTGGAGGCTGCTTTACTGGCATTTATCAGAGCAACTTCACTGGAACTACCTCAACATCTGTTCCCATGTTGTGAGAGCTGTATGGACCTTTTATTCTGAGAAAAGGAAAATAATTGTATGGTTATGAGGGATTTTTTTACACCTATTTAATAAAACAATGCGATCAACTATTATTTATGAATTTATTCTGTTGAGAATGTCACAAATCCTCCCTTTTCAGAAAAAGTTGGGACTACCTATGAAGCAGTAGAGATAAAAAGAGAGCCAAGCTAAGCTTTTGAGTGTTCCCTGAATGCTTCAGATCTGTATACTTCAAGAATATTTATTGATGACTCAATGGGCTAGAGAGAATTCCTGGAAGAGAAAGAAACAAAATTAAAATCTGAGATTTAAGGAAACCCCTTTGGGTCTGCAGGTGCAGATGTGCTCCTTAATAGATAATTCCAGTAGGAACAGGATCATGATTTCACCATTTCATGTGTCCAAATGTGCCAATTATGCATTAAAAATTTATAGCATGTATTATTACTTCCTTATGAGTCAAATTAATATTTCCCCCCATGGGCAATGAAACACATCAGATATCTTCTGTTTCTCCAGACTGATAGGAAATCATGTCTAGTTATCAAAGGGTCTTACTTTCCCTCCTGATAAAGTGCATCTTATATGTGACATGGTACAGAAATACAGAATTAGATACAAAAATACAAAAACAAATCTTTTTTTTTAGATCTTTGAACAAAGGACAAGGGTTTCTTTATGTTGCTACACTTGAGCACTTCATCCATCTCAAGTCATGTTATTGACATGGCTAAGTTTAGAAGACTGTTTCTGGATTGGAATGAGTCCAGAGGAGGGCCACAAAGATGATCAGAGGGCTGGAGCTGAGAAGACAGGCTGAGAGAGCTGGGGTTGTTCAGCCTGTAGAAGAGAAGGCTCTGGGGAGACCTTATAGCAGCCTTCCAGTATCTGAAGGGGGCTTACAAGAAATCTGGAGAGGGACATTTTACAAGGGCATGTAGTGCTACAATGAGGGGTAATGGCTTCAAGCTGGAAGAGGGCAGATTTAGATTAGATGTCAGGAAAAAAATTTTTCACTGTGAGGGTGGTGAGACACTGGAACAGGTTGTCCAAGGAAGTTGTGGAGGCCCCATCCCTGGAAGTGTTCAAGGCCAGGTTGGATGGGGCTTTGAGCAACCTGGTCTAGTGGGAGGCCTCCCTGCCCATAGCAGGAGGATTGGAAGTAGATGATCTTTAAGGTCACTCCAACCTAAACCATTCTATGATTCTGTGATTCTATGAAAATATACTGATTTATGTCTAATTATGAAAAAAAAAGTTACAACCTAGTACAGTTTGGGAATATTACTTTCTCTGTCCATTCAGTTTGTAGTGCACGCTGGCACTGTGACCTCAGTTTGGTCTCTAAGTATGTGAGAATGTATGCAGTTGTACAGTTGAGCATTTTCATTGAAGCCTAATGGAAACCTTAATGGAAACCTTAATGGAACCTTAATGGAAAGGCCCAAGGACCTGATGGTGTTTGTCAAACAATAACATGGATTTGATCACAAGATAGGTCACTAACATCTAGTTTCATACCAACTAGACATTTAGCTTGAGGTGGTTGTCTAGGATCTTTCTTCAATTGGTCAATAGAGAGGCACAAATCAGACATATATTCCTAAAACCAATACGTGTTATGTGTATTAAAACCATCGACTGAGCACACCAAATAATATTACGCTTTAGAAGGAATGCGAAATTAGGTAAGACAGGTCCCATTAAAGGCTTCAAGAAGATCTCTCTTCTTTATATATTGTTATCTGTGAGGAGTAGAGAGCATCTGTTTTTATGTGAAATCTGATGTCATCAAGTTTTGGGTTTGACTGGACATGTCATTTACACCATCATAAAAATTAGTAGTATTGGTAACAGTATTTATAATGAGTTTTGCAAATGTAATTTGTATAATACGTTGCTCTGCATCATGGGAATCTGATGCAGCATGGTAAATTTGGGTTGTGCATATATTTAAGTGTTAGCAAAATGTAGAATAAAAAGCATATGTCCCCATCAGTAGGATTCTTTTTATCAAATATTTGGGCAAAGTTAATCAGACTGTAGGAACAATATGAGCTTAAAAACTTAGATGCCAGAGTGCTTGAAGGGATGAATAAACCATCCGAGCAAATTTAATATCTTAATCCCCAGACTACTATGAAGATCTCAGAGGCCTTTTTCAAAAACCTTTACAGAATGAGGGAATGGATGATAGGAGACAGCTGGTGGCAGGAGAAGCAATGGGAATGGTACTCTTTGTTTCACTTCTGATTTCTGCTGGAGTAAGAATATTGGTGCCATATTGTGTATTGTACTGGCACATGTGAGATCAGAATTTGACTGTTGTAGAATCATGAAGAGGATTAAAGGAACTGTTAAATGGGAAGTCCCACCTGGAGAGAATACTTATGGTATCTGATATTTGAGATCATTATAGAGGTTTTTGTTTTATTACCGTGGATACATGACTCTGATGTTACAGGTAATGTCTATTTTATCTTTGCTTTCTTTTTTTTTTTTTTTTGTGGGATGTTGCTTTTATTACTTTAGTGATGTTGATGCAAAGTAACATTTTTTCCTTTTGTCAGTGAGCCCAGGTAATTAGGGGTTACATTAGACTACTGTGAGTTCTTGCAGTCTTCTGTGGTTATGATCAACCTTAGCAAAATTAAAATTGTGCTTGCAGATGAAACAACATCTAACAGAAGCCAATGAAAAGGAGAGAGAAAGTAATTTAACTGACTAATTAAGAGTGCAATCTGTGTGATGATGGTACAATACCTAGCTCAGAATCACTTAGCCTTTCTGGTTTTGTCCACTTAAGAGTCCATTATACCATATTCAGCATAGAATTATATACTCCAGGGAATGTACTCAGCTGAAGTACCCACATTTCTTATATCTTTAAGGTACATGGCCCTCATTATACCCCAAGAGTATGTAATTATCTTGTAACAGCTACACACCTTAGTGCATTTTATGATCTCCTTAAAATGTTATATTTATTCTTTTCTTCTAAAGCCCCAGGCAGACAAAAAGTTTGTAACAGAATGATTAAAGTATCCTGTTACAAACCTAGAGATTTGAGTTTCAGCTCACTTGAACTTACGTGGTGAGCTTCCTTCAGCCAGCAATCTTTCAAATGAGAATCTGATCCTCTGTCTCAAGGAAGTGGTTAATATTGAGTCTAATGGAGTGATCTGATTTCTTGCGTGCCGTCAACACACAAAAGAAATTGGCTTGCTTCTACCATAATAACACAGACTACCTGAGCTCCTGGGAGACCTTTAACCTGGTATTATTCAGAGCAAAAGTCAACAACAAATGTATTATCCAAATCTATGTGATCCCATGGCTGTTAAAAATAATGAAGGTGCTTTCCAATATCTTGGGGGGAGGGGGCTTGATCAAGTGCTTACAGGCTTTGGTTGCCTTCACATATGAAAAAGAACCTCTGCTATCTCAATTCCCTTTTTTGTCTGAGACTGCTGTAGTAGAACTCCCTGTAAAAAGATGTTTTTCAAGCATTCTTGTCCAAAATTTTAAACTGCAAGTAGTCTCCTTTACATCCATATTTTTCTGAGTAAAAAAGATCCTGTTCCTGTGGCTTAAATTAGTGTGTGCTTAAATGCTTTGCTGGGCAATGATATGGAACGCTCTGTCAGACATTAAATAAATAAAATGACCGCATGCCACAACACCAGAAAAAAGCCAGTAATTTCCATTGTTCAGCTTTCCTCTATGGGTGTCGTGGTTTGGGTAAAACCATTTTTATACGACCTTAGAACATAAGAACAGAAGTATTTGCTCAGACAAGAGATCCATCTGTGACTGGTAAAAGTGAAACCTATGAAGACATAAAATACTAGAGCAAACATTTCTCAGAATATTCTCCTGCTCCCCAAGAATGTTCAGCTTAGCTGTGTTTGATACCCCTCAATAGATTTCAGATCCATGAAGGTGTTCAATCACCTCTAAAACTCCTGTAAAAAATGTTTAGCATACAAAATATTCTGTGTAAGGAAGACCACAGCTTATCTATGCACTGAATAAAGAACCACCTGGGTTTTGTTTGTTTGTTTTGAACCCAGTGCCCCAACTTAGTTTGATGTCCTTTAGTTCTTTACCGGCAGAAACAGTGAAAATGTATTCCTATTTGCCCTCTTCAGTCTTAATTTTGTAGCCCTCTATCACTTCTCTCCTTATTTACCTCTTTTTTAGGCTAACAAGTAGATGCAGCTTTTCCTTATTTGGTGGCTGTTCCACAGTTTCGACCCTTATTGCATCATCTTTCTGTCTTCATAGTGCTGCTATACTCTTTCAGAGATGGCAGACCAAACCTTCCTGTTGTAATTGAGATTTTTAAAATGTCATCATGATACTATGTCCTGTTCTTATTCTTTTGCCGATATTTGCTTTTTGTCACTACTGAGCACTGACGTGGTGTTTTCATCATTACCTGTGACAACAGCAAGGTCTCAATTCTGAGTAGTAACGGTCAGCTCAGAGACGTCTTTTTGTATGAAAGGTAAGATTTGTGCCCCTAAGTGAATCACTTTACATTTATCTACACTGAATTACATCTACCATTTTATTTCTTAATCATTCAGTCTCATTAGATTCTTCTCTATTTTTCACCATCAGCCCTCATCTTTCCTATCCTGAAAATTTCTGAATGATCAGCAAACCTTTATCACCTCACGTATCCATCTCTTTCACAAATCATTGATGGATGTATTTAACAGAACAAACCTCTGCAAAATGCTACCAGTGACGTCCTTTCCTTTGCACCCAGTGCTAGCATTATACTAATTTTCTGTATTTTCTCAGGGCAGAAGCATCAAACCAACACAGGAACACTTTATCGGTCACAAGATCTTAGGCAAGTTATTTTTTCTTGGCAAGGAGGGTAAAACACAACAAGGCTGTACTCTTGTTTTAAAATTACCTTTGGATTTTTTTTCTGTTTTGCATTACTCTCAAAGCTAATTCTCATTTCCTCCAGCTGTAAATCTATCATGACTTGCATTTAAATGAATACAGTTGTTCTCCGTGCTCAGTTGAGAAACTGTAAAACTTCAGCCATTCACAGCAGAGTTTTACAAATTCAACACTTGCTCCACACTAAATACAGAGGTTTCACAGTGAATTGCATGGAGTTATTCCAGATTTACATCAGGAGGGCATAGGAAGAATGTGATTCAATCTCCCACAATGATTTTTATGCCACTTGGAGTTACTAGCTGTTAAACAGAGGTATCTAATACATATTTACTTTCTGGTATTCATGTGTTGCTCTTACCAGCACATTTATGGTGAGTCACAATAGGTTTTTACCGTTAAACTAGTTGCTGATTATGATTTATGAGAGCAAAGGCATTCACATGTAATGGTAGAAAATCAAATCCTTCAGGTTTTATTCAGTGCTTTTAACCTTTTTAAGCAATTCTCCTCATTCTTGTTTTTTACTTGCCTTCTGTATGTTTTGATTTTTGTTGGATGGTGATTAACAAATATACCCACCAGACAGGATTTTAAAAATCAGAAACTAACAACATCTAGAGAAATCAGTCAATCCTAACAACTACAAAAAGAAGAAACCAGTTAGAACCCTTGTTGCACTGCCATATGTCTCCAACTGAATACTGATTGCTCCTCATGTATATTTCCCTGTACTTTGTTGAGAGTAGTTTTAAATGACCCATGTGATGAAGGCTCCTTCCACTCCCTTCAGAATGGAGACTGGTCTCCAGTCTAATGGATCTACAACCTATGATTTTTCTCATTACTCACCTTAAATGCTCCTTTTCTGCATCTAGTTCCATTAATTTCATTCCTAACTTTTATGTGGATTGCCTAGACACCACAGTGAATGTGATTTCAACTTTATTAACTAGGATTTGGTCTGGCTTTCAGTAGTGTCAAGTAACCAACCATTAATTATTCTTGAACCTCATAGATATATTCTGACCCACCAAAGGTGCAAAAAAATGCAGGTTCTGGTCTATTAACTCAGCTGTAGGTCTGCAACACATCTGCACCTTATCCATGTTCATTCATGCTGTTTTGACAGTATGGGATCAAGGATCTGTGTCCTTCTTATGGGGTTGGTGTGTATGTGTCACAACGCTGATCAAGATGACAGAGATTGTCTAGCATGCCATAGACCAGCTTTGCCTCATTGTCTACACAATCTTTTTCACTTGGTGTAAAATGGCATAACTTAAAGAAATAGCATCGGATCCATGAATATTTACATCAGCCAATCTATCCTAAAGCAAAAAGTAACTTGAGCCTGCAGTGAACACGGAGAAGGGAGTGCAGGCTTATAGGAAGGGCCTAGTTTTGTTTTAGTGGTAGATCAGCTAAAGGGTTCATTAAAAATTGTCTTTCAGCATTCCAAAGGTTTTGCACTGCTCATACGCAAACGTTCGTTCTTACTTGGATATTTAATGCTTAACCTCATGGGGTCATAGCTCTGAGCCAGATCTGAGCTGAGTCAGTGAGTTGCTCAGTAAGGGTTAATCAAAACCTCAGAGAGTTTCACTGGCAAAGTTGAAATTACAATAGTTACCTACTTGCTTTGAGGCTCTAATGTCTTTTGTACTTTGCAATTAACTCCTTTTAATTGTTGCAAGATCTTGGAATTTTTCTATTTCTAAATCTTCCCATGTTTTGCAGGTATTTCCTCTTTGCAGTAAGAGGTGAGGAATTAATCTAGTTTCTGTGTGATTGTCATGGAGGCTATATGTCTATCAGATACTAGTAGGAACTATTAATCGTAATGATAAGCCAATCAAGATGATACATTATCCAAAGCAATGTGCTGTACCTGTTGCACACCGATGTGAGATTAAAAATCAGCACTGACAGCTCTATGATTTAACTTCTTCTAAAAATGACAGTTAAGGACTCATTTTGTATTTTCCCACAAATACCCTTCTGTTTCTTTACTCAACGTATCTCTAGCATCTGAAAGTAGTGTTATTCCAGAGTCAGTCTCAGCTGTGTTACTTAGGTCTGTCATGTGAATACCTTGTTCATGCAAACCAAAAAAACTGTGGATCCAAGCCAGAATTTTTCCCTCTACCGACAGCTGTGGCTAAGTTTGGACCTTTTCCTGAGTCAGGGTCTTACTGCCATATCCTTTTTCAGATTATCTTGTTGGTTTTGTTTCTTATTGTCCTGTTGCAATATATTTTCATTTCTATTTCACTTTATCTATCATGTCTATGTTGATATTGTCTTTCTGGAATTTCAGTCCACTGAATATGTATGTGTAAAACTGTTTTCTCTCATCTTATTACCTGCATTTGGTCAAGGTGAAACCTGTGCTGATCCCTGCTCATTTTTCTAACCTGTCTCTTTCTCTTTGTATAATCTTCCCTTTCTCAATGGTGTTTGCAAAACATCTCAATTTAGTTGGATCCACGGACTTTAATTAATGTCCTGTTTGTTTCTTCTTCAAGATCATTAATAATGCTGTTAAGTAAAAGCAGGCCTAACACCAATTCCTTTCTTCCTGCTGAATGTAGTATCTCATTTTAATGCATGATTATTTATTCTTACCTCCTGTTTATGATTCTTTAGCCAGTTCTCAGTCAACCTGATATCATTCCTTTTTGAGCCATGGGGTGAATGATTGTGATTCAAATTGAAAACAATTCCTGGAAGAAAATAAAACAAAAGCTAATAAAAATATCCATAAACATTGTTATGGCTTGTTTTATTGCAGGTTTGTGTAAGTCTAATAAAAGAAGTTTATTATCTGTTTTTCTAAGTAGTCTTCTATATTAAGGTCCCATCTCTAGAATTGTTGCACTGGATTCATGCCCTTGTAATGAAAGCAATGGTGAAACTGGTACAAATAAACAGAACTACTCCTACCAAATGCAAAGCAAACTGGAGACAAGAGCCAAAAGCACAGCTGATATTATTTGTTATAACTCTAACGAAATTAATAGTTTTAAGTACATTTTTTTTACATCAGGAAAATTAAGCATTGGAAAGACCCAATATGGCATTTGGAAGATTTTTATTTGTGTATCTTTTCATCAGGGCTAGGTATCTTATTTGAATATATTTTCTCAACATGTAGCTCAGCCAAAAACTATGAGTCTAGCTGTAAATGCGTAAGAGTTTTTGCCTTGTATTCTGCAGGCGGCCAGTCAAGATTAACATTTATGATTTCTTTTCACCTTGAAAATTGCTGAGTTTATGTTTGATACCAGCTAATGTTTTTATGTAAAATCTTCTTCATAAATGCAATATATGTATATAATTAAAATACAATTTTCTGTTCTATTTCAGCATTGTTTTTCCAAGATTATTTAGATCAATAACAGTATAATATGTAAGCCCACATAGGGAATAATATGAAACAGTTCTTTCCTTGCTAGCTTCAGTCAGTTTTGGAGAATCAAATTTCAAAACATTACTTCAGCCGTTGCATATTTATTGAAGCAGAACAAAATTTGGGTACTATTTGAGATTTGTTTTCAGCTGCAAGCACAACAGAGTCATTCTCTGTCCCTGGGCCACAGCAACGGAGAAGATAAATAGGATTGTTCTCCCCAAGAAAACCTGACATCAAAAGGGAAAAACTACCTTTCCTGACCAAGGTCAAAGAGGAACGTGATTTAGAGAGACTTGTCATAGCAGAGCATTTGCTGTGGTTTGGGCAGGATTGGCCCAATCAGGTGGAACAACAAATGCTCTCTCTCTCCTGCCTTGCTTCGAAGGGAGGCAGGAGAGAGAGAGAAAAAGAGAGACTTAAGAGTTTAGAAGGAAGTAAACTACTTTAATGAAATATTAATAATAAAATCATAAAAAGAAAATAATTAAATATATACAAAACCGTATCAGGCTCCCAGGATGACAATCACATCACCAGCAGGCACTGGGAAAGTCCCAGACTGGACTCAGTGACAGACGAGAACTGGATTCTGGATCTGGATTCAGGGTTGGGATCAAAGGCAGATGAACAGACAGAGTCCTCCTTGGATGCCAGCCATTGAAGAACAAGGCCTGACCCTTTGATCCCTCAGCTTTTATACTGAGCATGAGGCAGATGGGATGGAATACCCTGTTGGTCAGGTTTGGGTCACCTGTCCTGTCCGCTCCTCCCCACAGGTGTGACCCCTCTACGCTTTTCCGCTTCTGACCCTCCAACGGGGCAAGTAACAAAGTTGGCTGCCCTTGGTTGTTATAGCAATAAGTATAAGCCAGAGCCTCTCTGCATCCCATTCCTTGGCATCAACTATAAACATGGGTCTTATCACTCTGAGAGCGAACAGTTTTTTGCAAAACATGCTAGTAATTTCAGTAGTTAGAAGAGGCCTAGTTAAAAAGTAAGGTTACTGAAGAAAATTCGTCCTGTTTTACCTCAAACCAGGACAGCATCTAAGTCTGCTCATATGAAATTACCTGTCTGAATCTAAACTCAGTATACGCATGCAGTGCTGTGCCTGACCTAGTTAGTCCTGAGTGATATAGTTGTTCTGTACGTGGATTTGAGCGGACACTTCTTACACTTTTAGTGCCAGGATTACAAAAGTAGAGCTTGCTTTTTACCTATCCCCATTTATAAGCCCAGCTCTACCAACAGTGCCCTTATGGAGGGCTGAATAGAGTAAAGTAGCCTTCATACAGGGAGCTAGAAAAATCTGCCTAGGAAGAAGGTCTGATTTGCTGTGGCTATTGCAGTTGTGGGAATACCTCACTCCTTGGACAACGTAAACTGCAGGTCACCGTTAGGGCCAAGAGGAATCTCCGCTCTAGTTTCCAAACATACAGCCAGGCACAGCAAGAGTACGGTTGTGACTGTCACCATTGATGCCTGCACAGATTTGTTCGTCCTGATTTTTTGATATTCTGGGATTATTTGTACATTTTAATTAGAAGTGCAGGTCTTTGCTTAGAGCATGGCAAGGGTTGCTTTGAAACCATCAAGTTTTTCCTCCACAGCTTTGCAGCATCCCAGTAATACTGGAGGTGGGTTTCTTTTTCGCTTTTTTTCTTGTAATGTAGGATGAAAAACGATGAGGTAATCTGCCAGCCTTTATGCAACTGGCAGATGGGTTATATTAATATCATAAGAACATATTGTTCCCAATGCCTGCTTAAAAGAAGAAAGGCTATATCAGGCCTGGATTCAGCAAAGTGCCAAGGCACGTGCCTGTATTTATTCTTCTTTAGCAAAGTAGTTATGTACGTACGTGATTTAATTGAAATGGACATTTTAACTGGTTTTCCTCTGAGCTGCGGCATTAGTAACACATGAGAAAGTTGATTTTATTACGCCAGTGTTTTGCTTCTGATTGCTTAATAACATTCTCTGACCCAGCATGATGAAGTGCTACATACAGCTTTCCTAGAGTAACTACAACACTGTGTTGATATTTGAGTACATGAAAGATTATAAATAAGAGCCAGGACTTGCCAGGGTGTGGAAGACAATTGGAGCTGCTGAACTGTGATCCAAAGTGTGTGTAAGACATCCAATAAGGTTGAGTATCTCATATATTGAGATTCCAACTCACTGTGAACATCATCTCAATTCTGTTGATCATTCATAGTCACTCTACAGATGCCATTTATGCATGCTATCCCTCCACACCGCAGTAAGGAGAGGCTTGTAAGTAGTTAGTGAAATCTTAAATTCAGAATAGACATTTTAGTACACAGTTAACGAACATTCTAACACATCAGTAGCTTTCTCATAACTACTATCATATATAGGTACCTATAGGTATTTATCATTACCTTCATCTATATGTGCTAATAGCTCTAAGATACCCGTAACATCCCTTGGTAATACACTGCTACTGCAAACCCTCACCTCTGTTGTTTAGAGGGACTCAGAAGTCTGCAGATGATGAAACTGTTTCTTACTCTCTTGACAGGCATCTGCAGAACATTTCTTCTTCTCTTCAATGGCCTTGCTCCAAACAGAGCAAGCAAGGTTTCTGCTTTTATCTAAAAATCACACTGCCAACAGGGAAAGTACAAAAGGGAATATTTCTGATGAGATTGTATCTTTCTTAGCTTTCCTTCTCCCTGTGCAGCAGCAACAGCATTTCTAAGCTTTAAACAAGCTGCATTAAAATTAAAATAGATTTATTTAAAAACCAGCAGCTCTGGTCAGGACACAGAGAGATCATAAGGGACCCGGGAGAGGTGAAGTGCCTTTTTTATCTCCTGCGAATGTCCTGGGTAGAAAGCATTATTTGTATTGCAAGATGACAATTAAACAACAATAAATTAATACAAACACAAGCACATGAGTTGCTCTCTCATTCTCTTTCTCTTCTTTTCTGAAAAGAGGGATTTAACTATGATAACAGGCCATTTCTAGAGGATTAACAACCTGTACCTTTAGCCAATCTGTCTGCTCACAGGCTCTGTCTGCATTCTGTTCAGCTATGTAATTCTGGCTTGCAAAATGCATTGAACAAGAAAAAAAGAAAACCACTATTGCTCTGATTCTTCAAATTGTTCTGCATGGGACATTTTATTAATGTTATTTATCTAAATATTTATTTATGCAAAACGTTAGAGGATGGAAAGCCTTTGGCTTCATTATGTCAGGCACTGTATTGACATATAACAAAAAAAGACAGTGCTTGAAAACTTTAGGGTCTAATCAAAGACCTGTGTGTGTTACCTTATAACTGTGAGGCTCAAGTGCACAACTAAGGGCTGATTTTAGGAAACGTAGGATCCTTTTCCTCCAAATAAAACAGTTTTAGGTGAAACAGAAAGGCAGGAAGCTGAATTCTGTGATTTCATTGCTCCTGCCTTTAGGAGACAGCTAACCTTTCAGAGGCAGGGACTGTGGAGAATATATTCATCAGGGAGGGGAAGAACACTGATGGATTTACTAGTATCTTCTTTTTATTTTACTACCAAAACAAACAGCTGTCTTTTTGATATACAGTTCCATAGGCTGGCTTGTAGAACACATAAGGTGAAACACTGTCAGGACTGAAATATAATCACCTTTGACTTCAGCAAGGCCAAGATTTCAATCCAGCATGGGTTTCAGTTAGTGTTTTAGCTTAGATATTCAAAGGCCGTGTTCTCTAGTCATGTGATTTTGTTGGGTTTTTTTTGTTTGTTTGGGGTTGGGGTGTTTTTGTAATGAATTACAACCCCCAATATCTTTTGAACTTATTGATGAATTCCAACCAAATATCTCAGGCAGGTAGCTCTCTCTCTTACAACTTCATGGAAGTTGTCACCTAGCTAGAGGACAAATATTTAAGTACTGCTCCTAATTGCAGAAAGCCAGTTCAGTTCCTTATCCATTTCAAGAGAAAGAAGCCAGTAAGCGAGTATATACTGGACACCATATACAACTATATAGAGGCAGCACTTGAATGGGTATGATCTAGGATCAATTGCAGATCAGATCAGATACAGAACCCCTGCTATTTCTTTAGTGAAATATTTAAAGGACTTTGGGGAACCTTAAAGGAGGTTAAGAGGTAATGCAAATACCTAAGGCACGGAGTCAGTTCCAGTTCTCACTGACCTTGTGGTTGTAAAAGTCTATTAATTCCCTATAGCATCTCAGCTCTTTCACACTCGTTTCATTCTACTGGACTTTCATTTGGAAGAATTTAAGCCAAGATTTTTGTTTCAAATTAAGAGAAATTTGAGTAAAGCTACATATTTGTTATATCTAAAAAACAGGATGGTCTCTTTTGTATTTCACACTAATGAATTCGTAACAGGATATTTACTGAAGAGCTGGCCTTGGCTCTTACCCACCTGTTGCTCCTGTCCCTCTGTTGTCACATGTAACACTTTCATAGGAGTTTATAACGGGATTTTCAAACCAGGCTAAGTCTACAGTGAAGAGAACAACTTACTGCTAACAGTAAAAAAAAAAATACAGGTAATCCACAATTGCTGAGGGGCTGCACCCTTAGAGCTTTGATTGCTTAATAGAATACAGAGCCCTAATCAATGTTTTTTATAAATCTGTGGAAGCGGCTGCTGAGATGCTGAGGAGGGAGTGTCCTGGGACATGACCCTCATGTGCCTTCTTCTGACCTGTTGGGAGACAACAACATTCAAAAAAGAACAAGGTCTGCGGTCCATTATTGTACTGACATGCTTGCGCCCACTCTGGCTTGTAGAATCTGGCTAGAGAGAGCTGCAGTGACTGACACTGGAAGGTTGGGTAGCACAGCTACCCACAGTGTGTTGATGCAAGCTGAAATCCTTTTTCTACTGGAGGAAAATTAACTCTTAGAACAACTTGTGAGGTACAGGTTATGGCAGCTGCCCTGGCGGTAGCTGATGATGCAGTCCACGTCCTTTCAGAGAGAGAGCTGGAGTGACCACTGATCTCTATCACATCTGGGTGACCCTTTAACTGCATAACGGCACGACAAAAGGGAACATTGATGTGTCCTTCTGAAATACCTTGCGTAGTGGTGTCCAAACTACTAAATAGGTGTGGAAAATGTGTGCTAGCCTGACTTGTTGCTGAAAGGAGTACCTCTCACTGAAAAATGTATGGGGCTTCTGTACTGCCAAGTTTTACACAGTTTGGCCTTGGCACCTTTACTACTTATTATTATTCTAAAAATTCGGGATCTGTAGATGCTATGTATGTTATAGGGCTTGAGGGCTGTGACAGTGAGATTTAGGCATGTACTCTCTCTGGTAAAACTAATCTATGGCCTTCCTTCCAGACAGCACATTGCTGGAGTGGAGCAAATCCTTGTACAGCTTAAATCATTATTCACTTCCTTGGCTGTGGTAAGATGCTAAATACTCACATTCACTGTGAAAAGATTAACACTTGCTCATACATAAGGTGGCAAAAAAGCTGTTGGTCCTTAAAGGTTCTGTAGCAGCTGCCACAAATCTGGAAAAGTTCCTCCAGGTAAAAGCACAATCCAATCTATTGCCTTACTTCTGGGCTTCCTCGGTCAACTGGGAGTAATTAAGATAACTAGGCTATAAAATGGCAGTGGAAAGCATTTCCTGGCTCTTCTAGGCAGCTGGTTTGCTGGGGTGGGTTTTGATGCAATTGTGAGTGGGGAGAGAAATGAAGCATGTTAATGCTACCGGTCAGGGAGAAGGGGAAGTTGTGGAATTCAGTGCTCTGCTAGAAACTTGCCCTCTTAATGAGGTGATCATAAAATGCCAATTCCCCAAAGCTAGCACATATTTTTGTACAGTGTCTTTATTTTTATATGAGGTTAGGATAGCTATTTTTCCACTTTCTCTGACAGCAGGCTGACCAAATACTACTCAAAGGAGTATTGTGGCTGCTCTATGCTTTCCTCTTTCCTTTGGTTGTACAGTTCTCAATTAGCTTTTAAGTTGCATTATAGATCTGCTAAGAGTTGTGCAGTTAAATCATTAATTACCTTCTCAGTCAGCTGGGAACTCAATTTCACTTTGGTTTGCAGTTTGTGCTCCACGGTAGATTACTTAGCTAATCCATAAACATCTTCAGACAGTATAATTTAAAGAAGTTAATGATGAGGAAGTTTAGACAATTTTATCACAAAATAATTCTTAGTTAGGCATGTGAAATAAAAAGTGTTTATGAGGGAGAGGTTTTCAGCTATGCAAATATCAGGCCAGGCATGTAAACAAATGGAATGAAAAATTATGTAAGGTTGTGAGGTTTGTTTCCCCACAATGAGTAAGAAAACTTTGTTATTGTTGTTATTTTCTGTCTAAAGGACAAATAAGGATTCAGCAGAATAACTGGACTGGAAGCCAAAACATCTGAGGTTGTTTCTAGCTCTGTTCCTGACCTGTGTTCTAAGCAAGTCTCTCTGCTTCTGAATTCTGGTTTATTTTTCACCCTTTGTCTTGTCTATTTAAATTAGAAAATCTTCAGCACAATCTGTTTCTGCTGCCTGTGTATTTATACTTACCACAGTACACTCCTAAATTCAGTTTGCATGCTAAGGAAATACTGTATTGCTACTAATAAATATACATTCAAATGCAGCAAAACTTCCAGGTGTATTGTGGGTTTTGTCTTGGGATGGGGGTGGAGGAAAAGGTTGTTGATTTCCTAATTAATGTAATTCCTCTTGTGTGTTTCAAGGCTGCCTCAGTCCAAACATTATTTGTTTCAGAGTATGGAGGCCTGGACTTGTTTCTCCAGACAGGGGAGCAAAGCTGTCTAGAGAGACTGTTATCACCCTGTCTAAATCATAAGAATAACAACAGAGAGAAGCAGAGATTTCTAATAGTGCCTGATGATCATTTAACAGGAAGCAGGAACTCCAAAAGGAAAATTTGGGGGCTGGTATTAAAGGATGTTCTCTAACATAAATTTTAAAAAGAAACATCCACTAGATAATTATTTTCTGAGAACTGCTAGGGCGCTGCTGCTAAAGGTGTAAAGCATTTAAAATTAAAGCTGTCACTTTGCCACGTGTTCTCAGATAGGGGCGGCCTTAACTTTCCCTACCAAACAGACTGAAAAATTGTGAACAGGCCTCCAACCCATTTTGCTGTGCTATAGTGACAGAGATGTTGTCATGGAGCAATTATTTTTCTCATGAGTTATGAAACTGGAGAGGAGATAGGAGCTGAGAAACTGGTGTGTGAAAATGGGAGTTGAATTCCAGTAAACGGAAATGTTCTCCCTCATCCAGGAGAAGATGAGTGAGACTGCTGCAGACTTGGCCCGTCTAATCAGAAAGGGAATGGAAGGAAATTTTACACCTGGAAAGAGAAGCAGAAGGGCAGGCTGAGCCATGCAGAATTGGTGTAGACAAGTTGACAGCGGTTCTGACCATCTCCTTTACGGATCTGAGATTTATTCAGATCAAGCCTGAACAGTTAACAACATAGCGTTTCAAAGAAAATGGTGTGGCGTATAAAAGTGAATGAAAATACAGAAGCTAAGCAGAGGACTTTGGCTTCTCTGATGCAATGTTACTTGGTTGTGCGTTTGACTCCCCGCTGTTCACTGGGGCAGGCCAGCATGCAAAAAGTTCTTTATATTCCTTCATTAATAGTTTGCCTCCATTATGTCAAGCTGTCTTGTTCCTCTTGTGCTGTAAGAGGGTGAAAGAGCTCTATTTTGTAATTATAATCATTTTACTGTTATGCTAAAAAGGAAATGCTTTGTTGGAAATACAGAATTTTCTCCATCTTCTATTGTCCAATTTTAGCCATGACTCTAGACAGTTGACTGATTTATTAACAATGAACTATTAGATATGATTGAAGAGAGCAGCAATACATTTTACAGAAACACTAAGAAAATGGGCATTACTTCACACAAAATTTTCAATTTTTGGTTACATTTCAAAAGCTGACATTTCAGTAGAAGATAGTACTGAAAAAAAAAAAGAAAAACCTCAAGTGTTTTATTATTTTGAGGCTTAATCTTTTTTCTCTGAAAATGCAACTTGACAAAAATTGTGTCCATCTCAGTATTTTGATGATGTTGGCCAGCTCAGCAATGTATAGGATAGCATCTGATTTTTTTTCTTTCCTCCTATTTGCATATACTTTTTTTCATTTGTCCTTTTTCGAAATTATTTGTGATTTTTAAATATTTGTAAAATTGCTTCCATTCTAGCTGGCCAAACAATTACAGGAGCATCGTCACCTCTATTGCTAAAGGCTGAAGGGACTCGATGCATGCCAAATTAATTGTCCAAATAATGTGTTTATCCTCCAGCTAAAATGTAGGCATGTGATAGGCATCCTTCTGACTACACTAATGGTTGCACCTCTCGCACATTTCGGAGGATATATTGTGAAGCCTTTCATCTGAGTAAAAGTCATGTCAGGAGGACCATCTGTATATTCTGTCACATTCTTTACCACAGTTTTTGGCATTTAAGTGTCTTATAATAAGCCCCATGATCTACCCCACAGTGCGTTATGCTGACAGAACTGGCCTGCATGGTGTTTGTGAATTGTTTGGATCCTTGATGAGTGAGGAAGGACTCACCTGGGCATGTTTTTCCCTGTTTCTATTTCCTCAGCAAAGAGAGGGAAACATGCATTTTGCATAATAGAGTTTGTATTTTTCTCAGAAACTTCCAAGGAAAGGAATTGTACACAGCTTTCTGAAGTCTTTATAAAAGGGTTGGCTTAGCACAATAGACCTAGTACAAAGCCATGTTCCACATGGCAAAAATATTAAAGCTATTGGCTTTTCTTTCTTTTCTTTTTTTCTTTTTTTTTTTTTTTTCCTGGAGGTAAGTTAAAGAAATTTAGCTTTAAAAGAAAAACTCAAGAAGGTAAATGCACTCTGTACTGGATCTCTTAAACAAACAAGTCATCCTCTCCCAAGGAGGATTTTCCGTCTGAATTGTTCCCTCTTGTTGATGAAGAGTATCTGTAGAATTTGGCTCTCCTACAAGTACAACCATGAATAATGCATGGTGACTAGAAAAGAACGGACAGCAAATAACAACAGGAAACAAATACCACACTTTGCAGGACAAATTTCCAGGTGCACAATAATTCCTTCTAAAATCTGTGAACCTCATGGGATTCTCATATATTTTCATGAACACCTGCAAGCAATAAATATCCTGATGCTGCATATTGCAGCTGAATTTGCTGCCTTCATTTGTGGGGGGGAGAAATCATATTCGTATAACTCATCTATCTCCTGTGTCAAGCTCCTCTGCTCTGCTTCGCAGTTCTGCAATTCAGTATAAATAGTGGGATAGTTTTCAGCTACCACACACACTGAATAGCCTCTTGTGGGGATCGTGTTTGCAGGTAGGTAGAGTATTGCCACAGCACCTGATTAAGTTTGTAGGGAGTAATGAACATGCTGCCGATAGGGGTCTGCTATGGGACTGATCCTTTCTTCTCTCTCTCATTCAGGCATCCCGCACCCAACTGATGTAAGAAAGGATGATATTAGTGGGGCTTTTTTGTGCTTACCCTGCAGTGAGGATTTATTCCACCAGGGACTGTAATTCCTCCCTCTGTGCCAATACTACAAAATCTTATATTGAGGTAACTGATAAGGTTGTGACCGCAGTACCTCTAGGAGTTAAGACTCCCCAGCAGATGAAAGAGGATATTTGCACATTTGTGGACAGGACAGGACCCCAGAATTGACAAAACATGTTTGGGGCACAACACAGGCCTTCTCTATGAAGAACAAAAGTAATTTGTGATATATTATTTTAGTTAATGCATTTGCAACAATTGCTGTGAAAATTTTTCAGTTGAAAACAGCCTTGAACTAAAACAAAAAAGAAGACATTTCTAAAAACTTGTGACTTGCAGAGATGTGCTGTGTTAATAGTGGAATCTAACGGGAAAGTCAGAGAAACATTTTCCAGGATGGCTGAAGTTGCCAATTGAGGGAAGAAGGCCAGGGTCATCAGATCAGCAGGTTGTAATCCAACTTAAGCAATGTTCTTTGACTGATATGAAATCACTTCTGTTAGTGTTTTCTCATTTTGCACTTCTGTGATTGTGTAGTCAATGAGAACATAACCCTTTACTCAGCTCAAGTGCAGCAATAGTAGCAAAATAAGAGAAAAGCCCATTGCTTTTACTTCAAGCATGTTGAAATAGACCCAAGAAAACCTCAAAGGCATGCGTAATGTTGTGCACCTGAAAACAATAGGCCCAAGAAAATGCCCCAAGGACAGGAAAAACATGTGAATCCTAGGACGTTTCCATCTTTCTGAGGGCTAGTCCAAGTCTATGTACCCCAAGCAACAGAAAAAAAACCCCACACTTTTCTGGTTTGTATTTTTCAGTGTCCATGTGTTACAACAGAAAAGAACTTAGATTTGAACATAGCTGCAGTATTTCAAAGTCTTGAGGAACAGGACAATATATATTTATAGCTCCTTCTCTATTCATCTTATTCTGTCCATCCCTTCCAGAAAAGAAAAAAAGTGTTTCATTTAATCCTGCTGGAATTCCCATTCCCCTCACCCCAAGGTAGATCAACACCCCAACTGATCGGTGTAAAACACATTAACCACAAGTATTTCTGGGCTTATTAATTCACCTTTGTGCCAAGGAGTATTTTCATGAGAAAGTGAGGGGGTGAAAGTGGCCTTTGTGACAGATCAAAATATATCATGTTGGGTTTTTTTCCATTAAACACTTCAATAAAGAAGTGCACATGGACATTGCAGTGTCTTTATAATCTGTAAATGGAAAACCTGGAGTTCATTAACTAGACTGCAAAGGATGAGAGGGTGAGACTCAGCTTATGGCTGTATGTTTTAGAACTAAAGCTTGTTGTTAAAATAAGTGGTATATTTTGCATATTTTACTAGCTAAGAAAGCACTATGTAAATGGTATCAGACTAAGGAATAGTACACAACTTTTCCTTACTTTACAATACTATTCCTTAGCCTGATTTCCCAGACTGAGACAGAAGTTTTGTATTATTGCAAGAAAGGCAAATATATCCATATTTTATGATGATGGTGGTCAGACATCGGAACAAGTTGTGTAGATAAGTTGTGGATGCCCCATTATTGGAATTCTTTAAAGTCAGGTTGGATGGGGCTCTGAGCAATCTGGTCTAGTGAAAGATTTCCTTGCCTATTGCAGAGGGGTTAGACTAGCTGATCACAGAATCGTAGAATCACAAACTCATAGAATGTGTTGGGTTGGAAGGGACCTTTAAAGGTCATCTAGTCCAACCCACCTGCAGTAAGCAGGGACATCTGTAACTAGATCAGGTTGCTCAGAGCCTCATCAAGCCTGGCCTTGAATGTCTCCAGGGATGGGGCCTCTACAACCTCTCTGGGCAACCTGTTCAGTGTTTCACCACCCTCATTGTAAAGAACTTCATCCTAATGTCTAATCTAAACCTACCCTGCTCTAGTTTAAAACCATTGCCCCTCTTCCTATCGCTACATGCCCTTGTAAACAGCCCCTCCCTAGCTTTCCTGTGGGCCCCCTTCAGGTACTGGAAGGCCTCTATAAGGTTTCCCGGGAGCCTCCTTCTCTTCTCCAAGCTGAACAACCCAAGCTCTCTCAGCCTGTCCTTATAGCAGAGGTGCTCCAGCCCTTGGATCATCTTCATGGCCCTCCTCTGTACCTGCTCCAACAGGTCCATGTCCTTCTTGTGCTGAGGGCTCCAGAGCTGGATGCAATACTCCAGGTGGGGTCTCACGAGAGCAGAGTAAAGGGGGAGAATCACCTCTCTGGATCTGCTGGCCACAGTTCTTTTGATGCAGCCCAGGATGCAATTGGCCTTCTGGGCTGCAAGCACACATTGTTGGCTCATGTCCAGCTTTCCATCCACAAGTACTCCCAAGTCCTTTTCCGCAAGGCTGCTCTCTATCACATCATCCTCCAGCCCGTATTGATAGTGAAGATTGTCCCAACCCAAGTGTAGGACCTTGCACTTGGCCTTGTTGAACTTCATAAGGTTTGCTCAGGCTCTCCAGCTCATCCAGGTCCCTCTGGATGACATCCTGTCTCTCTGGCATGTCAACCGCACCACTCAGCTTAGTGTCATTGGCAAACTTGCTGAGGGTGCACTTGATCCCACTGTCTATGTCATTGATGAAGATGTTGAACAGCACCGGTCCCAGTACGGATCCCTGAGGGAAGCCACTTGTGACCCCTCTCCATCTGGACATTGAGCCATTGACCACCACCCTCTGGATGCGACCATCCAGCCAGTTCCTTATCCATCGAACAGTCCACCCGTCAAATCCATATTTCTCCAACTTAGAGAGAAGGATGTTGTGGGGGACCATGTCAAAGGCCTTGCAGAAGTCCAGATAGATGATATCCATAGCTCTCTCCTTGTCCACTGATGCAGTCACTCCATTGTAGAAAGCCACTAAGTTGGTCAGGCAGGACTTGCCCCTGGTGAAGCCATGCTGGCTGTTTCGAATCACCTCCCTGTCTTCCATGTGCCTTAGCATAGCTTCTAGGAGGATCTGTTCCATGACCTTCCCAGGCACAGAGGTGAGGCTAACAGGTTGGTAGTTCCCAGGGTCCTCTTTTCTACCTTTTTTAAAAATGGGTGCGATGTTTCCCTTTTTCCAGTCCCCAGGGACTTCACCTGACTGCCATGACTTTTCAAATATCATGGAGAGTGGCTTGGCAACTACACCAGCCAGTTCCCTCAGGACTCTGGGGTGCATCTCATCAGGTCCCATAGATTTGTGTATATTCAGGTTCCTCAGGTGGTCACGAACCTTGTCTTCACTTATAGTGGGTGGGACTTTGTCCCACAGGTCCCCGTCTTGCGGTCCTTCTTTAAAGGTCCCTTCCAACCCAAATCATTCTATGATTCACCTGCTGTGCAGAACATGTAGGTGCTGTACTGAGGGAAAAATCACCTTCTTCTCAAAGAAGAAACATCCTCCTGGGGAGAGCTGGGAAGGAAAGGTGGCAACTTGTTCTTACACCTTTGAAGATATTCCGTGACACACTGTCCCTTAGTATTGTAAGATGTCATCTATTCTGTAGTTGGTGACTGCTTCTGTCTTAGAGAGTTTGTAGTTAAAAGGCAGGGAGTACTATCTGGAATAAACAAAGTAGAGGTGGAGAAGGGAAGACACTTGACAATGAAGATAGATTAATGCTGACTAGCTGCAAGCATACTTCATAGCAGAGCAAATGATTGTGATCCCAAAGATTTTAAAACATTGTTTTCCTGTCTGGCTTGGACCGATAAGACAGCAGTTGAGCAGGGTGAGATGGATTTTCCACAAAGGAGAGAAAAGAGTCCCCCACTGACAGAGAAGGGAGCAGGGTGAGAGGACATGAGTTTGAGAAGTTGTCTTCACAGAGGAGATAACCAGAGTTCGGGCACGTCATTCTGGCTCTAGACTTCTGATTAGATTAGGTTGCAGTAAACGTAGGGGCAGCTTCAATACACATGGAACCAGTTTAAAATTGGTTCCTGGGAAGGATGGAGTACCCTGCCTACCTCCCAGATGGGTGCCTGCTTCACCGGCACCAAAAGTGGCAACAAAAGCTGGAAGAAGGAGGGCAGGTGTGTAGTAAGCAAGGTCAGGAAAGGATGAATCTTTCCTTATGAGTGAAACAGGGTGGGAAAGCTGTAATGATCTACAGTTACAACCTTGGGACTGAAGCTAGACTGGTGGATGCTCAGGGCAAGGGGCTTCTGATTCATTAGGAGTCACGTGAAGATCCTAAGGAAGGTGGTGCTACATGCATGAGACCTAAGAGAAAGTGAAGGCCAGCAAGAATGCCATGGCATGGAGAAGGGATGAAGACTGAGGGAGAGTTGGCAAAGGGAAGGAACAAACGTGCTTTTTATGCAGAAAAGACGAACATATCAGGCTTCTAAAAAAATATGTTTAATTTCTCCAAGTCAGCCTTATTTTGGTCAACAGCAAGGGTCATGACAGAGCACTAATACTACACTGTGTACTAGTGTTTGCTGACTGCTGCTCTGGAAATACAGTGAGCTGCTTGCAGGCTAGTGAAACAAATAAAAATAAAAACAAAGATTAAGGGTTTGTAAACATGATTGCCCCATAATTCATGGATGATTTTCCTCAAAGTATATATTCTTTTAATGAGCCTCCTTTAAATGCAGTGATTGTAATTTTTGGTAAGCATTTTCCTTTTGAGAAAGCAATAAAATCTAAGTGATAACATAAAAAAAAAATCCTTATTTCAGTTGTAGTGCACAGTGTTTCTGACTATAAGTTAATGGTTTACATATTAATTTTCTCATCTCTCTGATGGGCAGAAAATTGCTTTAATATAAAGGCATTTAAATTTGTCAATTTATATCTACACGGCTTAGGTTTAGAAATTTATTACAAGCAGTATCAAACTGTTTCATAGTAATTCAGCAGCTTTTGTGGAAGAAAAATGTGTCAAGTTGGAAGCTGAGGTAAAATTTTTCTCACATTATAATTAATGTACTTTTTATGTTTATTGTCTAATCAATTATTTTAAAGGAGACTTGAGGAATGTAATAAAAGTGTCTGGCTGATTCCCGGAAAAGTTAAGCTGGGTTTCTGAGTGTGCAGAGAGATTTATATTTTTTTTTTAACCACCTAAATAAAAAGATTTAAAATTCACTTTTTAAAAATAAAAATAAAAATGACAACAATTTTGGTTCAAAAATTCCCCCGCTGTTCCAGCAGGAGAGAGAATAAGAAGGAAAATAATTTATCTATTTTATCAACGGATTTTTCCTTTTGAAAACTGTACTTCTGTTCCACTAATACTGTTGGCAACTCACTCAGCAAAGTAATAAAGCAGGGTCTTATGCTGATGGAGTATGTTATCAGAACTTATGTTGTCAGAACCATTCCAGTGAAGGGACAAAGTCTGATCTTAATGTTAAGTAGTTCTTTGAGTTCATCTCTCATCCAGTAGTAATCGCTCCTGAAATGCTTCTGTTACTGATCATCTGCGTAGCCCCAGTCCTGTGCAAAGGGACTATAGGTGTACTTACTCTTGAGCAGCACTTCAAGGACATTTTTGATTTGAGACTTGAATTCTCCTATCTTATTTAAAATCAATCCCATCCAATAATTAATTAAGCATTATTATTATTATTACTATTATTATTATTAACTATTTTACATCAAAAACTGCCCCTAGGCAGTGTACTGTAAAGGACTATAGTTTAATCTCAAGCCTAAGAAAAGGTTATTACAGCAATTTCCCATACAGGGAAAAGAGTGTCTAGCAGGAAGATGTGACTCTCTCTCCCTCTCTTCTCCCCACCTCCTTTTTGGAAATTGTTCATGGATTTTTGCTAGCTCTATTCTCTGTAACATCCACTGTAACTAAGTGTACCAGTTACATTGATTTGTGTTCTGCCTGCATGATTCATGACATGCCAATGTGGTCATTATAATTGAGTTCCAGAATGAAGATAAGCATGAAAAAGATAAAGCGATAACCTCCAAAAAGCTAGAGATTAATGAGGAGCACTTTAATCCTGAAGAAGGCAGTGCATGCATGTGTTTGGGAAAGTTAGGTTTGTGTAAGAAGGGGGAGAAGGTAAATGGTTTTTACTACATATTTGTCATAAAAAAAAAAAGTGTACAATTGTACAGTTTAGGGATTTGGGGAAAAAAGTTAAGTTTCTTCCCTTTCTCTTCCCTTTTGGCCCACTTCCAATCTGACATCACCTGCATTACTTTTCTTTTTCACTCCTTTCCTTTCTGCTGCAGAGTATCAGCTAATTATCAGAACAGAGTGAAGAAACGTAACAAAATTTAAAAACTGTAGACTTGGTCTCTAAATGCCAATATCCATTTCATAAAACATTGGCGTACTGAGTTTATGATGCCTTAGAATTGAGGAGGCACCCAGATGTAACTCTGGGAGAGTTATCTATAGGAGAATGTATCTTTCAAGGGAAAAAGAATCCAATCTGAACTTTAGAATTACCGGTGGTGGTGAACCTATTCCACAATATGGATCTCTTAAATTTACTCTTAAATATATTACTGAGTCCTTTGCATCTCTCCCTGTAAGACTCATCTTCCCATGAACTCATTTTTCAATTTTTCAGTATCCTCCTTGAATTTCAACTCCAAATTTGTCACAGGATTCCAGTTACACCATAGTATGGATGCTCTACTCTTTTTCAACTCATGTTTTGTCTTTAGCTTCAGGTCTTACTATATCTGTCGGCCATGGCATTTTATTGATAGCTTGTGTTCATTTCATTGCCACCAAAAACTCAAAGCCCATCCCAGAAATCATTTTTCTGAGACAGGGTTTCCAATCCCATGCACAGGAACACCTTTGTTTCCAGATGTGTGGTTTCAGATCTGGCCATACTGAAACACAGAATTTGCTGTATTCCTTTTCTAAACTTCATCTGTTAAAAATGTGGCTACTAAATAATTCACCAATACCCTAATCTTTGCATTATCTGTATTGTGTCAGTTTTCTCACAACTCACTGTTTAAAAAATGTCATTAGTACTGATCCAAAAATTAGGGCTGCAGAGTAGTGCAGACCCAGGAGGAGCTGGGCTGTTTGCTGCTGACCACTGTTTGGCGGAAGATGCCAGGCTGTATGGACTGCTGGGCTGACCCAGTGTTCCCCATCTTTTGTTATGTTATTTTACACCGTTTGATGATGAATGCTTATAATCATTCAGAAATATAAATTAGCTCATTGTATATCCACTGAACAGACACTGTGTTGATTGTACATTGTTCTTAAATCTTAAATAAGTGGTCGCATGGTACCAAGTGAAATGCCTTACCCAAATCTGTTACATTTATTAATAAAACTCATAATATCATAGAAGGGTATCACATCTATTTTTCATAAAGCTATTCATTGGCATTAATTATTTCAACTTTTGTTAATTCTTTATTGAGTCTTATACCACTGTTCTGGTATTTTGCCCAGGATCAATGTGAACCTGACAGACCTGTAATTATGCAAGTAATTCCATTTACAGTTTTAAATAATGGCATACTACCAGCTTTCTCTAAGCTCCTGGAGCTTTCTAAGAAAAAAATACATATTTAAAAAAGTATGGATGTTTCATATGTTCTCGGGTTTTTCTGTAACTTTGTAAAAAGAAATGTTAATATGTTTGTATATCAAATACACAGAGTATATTTCCAGTTTTCCAAATTTTCCTTTTTTGGCTTTCAGTTCTCCTTGTGCTTTCCTGCTTTTTTCCTTCCTCTTTTACTGAAATGTTTCCCAATTTGTTGTAGAGAATGGGCTGGGAAGAGAATAAGCAGGAATTAGTAAAACAAGTGATATGCATATTTAAAAAAGATCTGATATGTATTTACTTTTCATTACAAAGATCTTGAGGATTCTGCTTTTAACTTCCATTAATTAAAATCTGGAAAGTGAAAATATTAAACATTCACAAAGTTAATATAATTTGTTAATTAAAAAATTGGCATTAAAATGTCAATTTTTTTTTTAAATACAGTCTTAGAGAACTAGGCCTTTCTCTGAACACCATTTTTGTCTGCCTTGCATGAAGAAAAGCATAGCTAGTTCAGTTGGTGAATAGGAGAATTTAGCTCAGCAGTTCTGGAAAGCCTAGAAGGAATGCTTTCTCCCGCATCTGATCTCAAATGTACTCTGGATAACGACATTTGTCTGGCAGAAGAGAGTCAGACTGGAAAACATCTGCCACCTCAGCAACCCTAGAGCCCTCATTCGTGGGTCTAACAAGTGTGCATACTGGATGAACGCATGCGTCAGGAAGAGGAGGCATCCAGCAAAGTGTTTTGAAAGCAGGAAACCACTTGCCCATAAAATAAAATGTAAATATTTTAGGACAAAAAAACCTCACAGATTTCATGGAAGAGTCACAGAGATCTATTTGTAATATTTATTCACTAATAAAGTGAGACAATTTACAAGGTTGAGTGAGATTTTAACCGTTGTGGAAATATATTAGCTGGCAACAAGCTGTAATACAAAGTATATATGGGTACAGCCTGTCTCAGAGCTTGCTAAATGCTTTGTTTTTTAAGCCATCTGTGTGCTGCTATCTTTATCTAGCTGAGGATTTTGTTTATACATCTATATTTAGTACATTGAAAAGAAGAAAAAAAAGATAATGATTTTGTTTTATTTTTCAAATGAACCTAGGAAAAGATTCAGTGCCTACCAGAGTAGAAAATTTGGGCTGGGACAGACTCAGTATTCCTCAGAAGATAATATGGATGAAACAATCCTAAATTTCTTTGAGAATTTCTTTCATAGGATGGATTCAGGTTCCTAAACATATGTGCATAGGTGACCTAAGCATCTGCTGAAGTTTGACAAGTACGACAAAAGACCTATGGGAACAGTGCCCAGGAGCAGTGAGGGCTGAAGTCAAGGAACAGCTGTATTAGGTGGTGTGCAACAGCACTGAATTCAGACACTATGCAGGTGAGGTGCGAGAAATGGGCATGGATGGAGACCAGAAGGCTACGGGGCTGAAAGATCCTCAGGCAGGGATGGCCATAGGGCTTGCATGTTGAAATAACTGGGTACAGAGGGTTGGAAGGATGAGGAAGCATGTACCATGGTCACCAAAATATCTCTTAGTAGCTTAGTTATGAATGCATCTTGACTAAAACTAAGGCAGCTACTATCTTATCATATAAATGAGAAAGCAATGACACCTGTCATCTCCTTTCCATGGGAAAGGAACTAGCACTCATTTCCAATTAATCATTTTGTAGAAAATGAAAATCAAAATACTCAGCTGCCTTTCTGACCCAGACATAATACTGTGAGCTATTTGCCAGGTAGGTTAAGCCTTTGTGTAACTAAGTGATGGGCTGTGGGCATGGGAAGACCTGAGCTCCAAGTTTCTCTGCAAACTTTCTGTTGACATTGGATAAATAATTTCCATTCTCTATACCTAGTTTGTTAGGTGGCATTTGATAGAGAGAGGAGAAAGGCCCAATAAGGCTTTAAAAGATACATAGATTGAACCAACATCTTTCTTGCATATGTCCTTGTAATTCTAGTGAAGTCAATATTCCAATTTATATTTACCAAGTGAATGACCCAATATGCTTGTCCCTTTGGAGTTTTAGATTTCCTTTTTCTTCCTTTATGTCCTTTAAATCTACTTTTTGGTCACAGAATTTGACAGGATGTACATGCATTTCTTCTGCTAATTAATGAAAACAAAGACAATTTTGGCTAAAACTGGCTAGGAATAACATGAAACTGGAAATAAGAAAAGGGGTTGAAAAGGAAAGATTTGTACTGTAAGCTGCCGTCACTTGATCAGCGGTAAGCATTTTTTTCCATTGTGTGGGTGACTTGAATGCTTGACAGCACATCTGATCAGTTGAGTTAGTTTCACTTTGAGTCAAGTGAAGTCTGGCCTGTGCTGGGATTTCCTGGGGATTTCATTAGCAAATCTTTCTTGCAGGCCATGGTTTTCACCGGTTTTCCAGTCTTACATTTATACCTGGGGGAATATCTCCCAGAAGACCTTTCTCCTAAAGTATTCTGTAACTTTTTCTAGCAGCAGTATAAACTAAAAGAGCATTTGTTTATCCTCAATAGATAGATAACAAAGAATGCTAAATGAATGGATATTTAACTCTTTATGCCCTTGGTTCCTTGGAATTTTCTCTAGGAGTGTGCTGGTGTAAGTTCTGATGGTTCATTATGATAAGAGCCTGTGTTACGAGGACATATCCCATCAGAGATATTAGAGTGCTCAGTTTTAACGCTGCTGATCTTACTGCCTGATACAAGATCCTAAAAGACCCTGGAGTCATGATGACAGTTGGGATAAGAATAAAGAATGTGACCATATGGTGCTTTTCTGTGTTATAGGATGCAATTGTGAAACTTGGCATGGCTCACGTTGTGAATCAAGAATGCTGGAGACAGATATATCATTGGGAGATAAGAAATCTTGCATATCCGACACAAAACTGAAGCTCACATCTCTGCTAGAACTGTTTTGATCTTATCTACAAACTTATCCCTATTCTATGCTACAGAGCTGTCAGTTATCAGTGGCATATCTGCAGAAAAGCTGGAGTTTTGGGTTTTAGACCATCATGAAGTAGAATTTTGCCACAGCTGAGCTGAGTGACAAGTGACTTATTTGGTTCTTTCTACACAGCTTGTGCTTGTGACCTCCCATAGCATGGACAGCTGCCTATCTTTTAAAATTACCAGCCTCTCCAATCTATTTTGTGTGCCTCTGTGTAAAATAGGATTAGATGAGCGGGAAATGCAACGTATTATTTTGGAGAGACCATTTTCAGCATTTAGCTTAACAAATCATTCAGACTGATAGAGGTGAACTAACCTCTGTGGGCTAAAAAAAAAAAAGAAAAAGAAAAGTATTTAAAATTCAGGCTTTTGAAACAGCTCCTTCATGATGACAGACAAACCAGGATCCTGAACTGGAATCAATGAACTGACTTGTTCACCATATTAGCCACATGCAACAGAAAGGCATCAAAACGCCTTCCTGATAAATCATTCATACCTTATAAATGCATTTGCATCACTTTATGCTGATACATAAATGCATGAGCATTTAATTTAGTCTGATGTCACTCTCCAGCCTTAGTTCTGGTCTCCCATGCTCCTATAGCTACTGTGAGACAGGGCAAATGCCATCGACTAGGGAAGAATGAGTGGCACAACGTATTTCTAGAGTAGGTATAATTACCATTTTGTGTGCCAATTAATATTAGATTAAAAAAAAAGACATCTTCCAAAAGAACCTATTTATTATTTAAAAGCCCCCCAGGGTATCCTCTGACATGGATCGGTGCTACAGCAAAGCAGAGGCATGAAAGCAGCTGAAAGCAGACAAACTGTTAAGCAGCGTTTAATCCTTTATGCATGTTTTATACGTAAACAAATTGGAATGTGTAGATCAATGTCCTCCAGCTGTTTTTCAAACACCATTCTGCCTTCATTAAAGATTTAGGGAGGAAGTTTCCAAACATAGATATGATATCAGGAAAAACAGGATAGGATCTTCTTTTTCTTTTTTTCCCTGAGAGGTTTTCTTAAAACCACCACTGCTTCTCGCTCGAGTAGCAGTACACTGTAAAGCGTTCCTTTGCCACTGCAGCCTGCACATTAAATCCTTTATACAGTCATGTCTTTTAGTGCTGAGTCCCGTTAATTAGACAAAAGATATGAGTCCCTGATAAAGTGTCCTAAGAGAGAGCCAATTTGGCCACATCAATTTCACACGGGAGTCATAAAATACCAGGCTCAAATCAATTCCATGTAAACTCAGCCTATTTTCAATGACGTAGTGCTCTATGGCTCCTTGAACATTCATCCTAACAGCCACAGTGAGAATTCATTGATTTAATCAGGAGGAAGGGTTTTCAATTTGCTCCTCCTTGTCATTAGAGGTCTTCACTAAAAGGGAAAAATTTGGTCTCAAGACTGAGGATGGAGCAGAGCGGGATGAAATGAGCGTGTTGGTAGCCTGCTCAGCATTTAAGAGATTGGCTTTACAGGGATACTGCCTTCACAGTTACATCTCTTTCCCATAGGTCTTTCCTCTGCGGAGGGCTGCACTCCTCTCCCAGCCTGGTGGTACATTTGGGTTTCAGAGCAGGATCTGTCATAGTCAGGTCTCTATTACAGCCACCAGAAGGTTTTCAGGAATAAATAGCTCTTCTGTATCTTTGACTGTACTGCTGTTGGCTTTACTAGCCACACACTGATTCTAAGTCCCCAGAGCTGAATAGCCTCCCATCTAATTGCACAAACGTAAAAGGACAAACGCGGCGACTTGCTGAGACCTCCTGGCAGCGCATATAGTCTTGTTTCCTGAGTCCTTTGTCCATTAGCACATCCCGCTGCCTTCACCACATCCCATTAACAGCAACCTGAGTTTTCTGGTTTTGCTTCCTAGATTTGTGCGTGCTGAAGACATTAAGCACTATCCTGAAACCACTGTTGGAAATACAGGGATTTGAGGTCTGTGCAATGTCATCCTTTCCTTCTGTCACAGAGAGCAGCGTCTCTGCCACACTTCCAACCTGGCATGAATTTCAGTCAGATCCTTTACCTGGCTGCTGCCTGCAGTGAGTTAAATGGGCTGCCACGATGCCAGATGGGTTTGTTTCTTGCTTTCGTATTACTTGGCTCCCTCAAACATACAGAACAGAAAAATACCACTTCCACAGCAAAAGATGAGCTGGGATTTCCACTCTGTGTGCCTTGAATTTAGATTCCTGGGACCTGATTATTTAGAGGTGTTTGCAGCAGCTCTATAAAGTCAGCGAGTCTTGCAGATGTTCAAAAGCTGTAAAAATCACACACGCGCACACAAGCACCTAGAGACCTGCCAACTTAAAGCCTTCTCAGCAGCTGCTGTTAGATGCAGCTCTCATTTACCCTTTACTCCTACGCTAAGGTTATTACTATTTAGAATTAATACACAGCTGCTGTATCACAGACCTGTGGGGGACACAGTTTTGGAGTGGGTGCGTTCTCTACACAGAAGGCTTGCAGAGCACCGTGAGGTGAATGGCACTACATAAATGTAATAGATTATTAGAGCGTGCAGCCTGTATTACGCGTTCCCAGTGCATAAGCACTCCAGCCTTCCTAGCTGGAGAAATTAAAATGTAAACACAAGATGCTGCTTTGCTACATTCACATCTGGTGTTGTGGCTGGTGTTTTCCTGTGAATATTTTCAAAACAACCAGATTGTTCAGAACAAAATTGCAAATACCACATCTGCTCCCTGAGGCCTCTGAGAGTCTTGCACCCGGATGAAGGCAAATAATAGGAAACTTGGCAGCACTTGATAACATATCAAGAAATCCAGAAAAATATAGTCATAGGCACTTTGGCTGATTTTACATTAGGAAGACAGTTGCTTTCTGACAACAGGTTGCATACCTGAAATCTCCAAAGTATGAGATTTCATGACCTTTATTGTATTCCACCTATGTTTGAATAATATCATTTGCATCTCAATTATCTAACTCCATTTGAGGTGTAGAAGTGAGGATAAATATTAGCTGGAAATTCTGGGCACATTGTGTTTTACTACAAGTTGCTTCAGAACATCTCTGTGGAGCAGGGGAAATGTATATTTCTGTGTACATATATATATTGATACAAGTAATCGTCACTGAAGTGCTTTCCCAGTCAGAGGTTCCCACTGGCTAAGACAATGATAATAAACAAAGAATCTAGCAGCAAAGAAGAGATCTGTCATTCGTCTTGTATCGTTTTCTGCTGACATGAAGTCGGCAAGTTGATCTGTCTTCCAAATCATCTGCAAGGTTGGAATTCCTTCTTTCCTTGTCTTTATCTTGCTTCCGAGCTGCAAGGACGCTACCCTAAACCCAGGTAATTTATAGATGCCTCTTTCCACTCTTTTCTCAGGTCTCTTTGCAATAACCTAAAGATCCAAGAATGAAAATGTAATTCCTCACAGATATCCTAGCAGGATTTAAAAAAAAATAGCTGCCTGTAATTTACCTCCCCACTGTGTGAAATCTTCACCCATATTTACCAGTGATATATCTGGATAGTGCTGCTTGCTCACAGGGCTATTAATAGAAGTTGGCTTTAGTTGAACCTTAGTGAGAAAAGTGATAATAGAAAAAACTTGATGTCTACACAGTACAGTCTGTGACTGCAAAGACGCTTATAAACCTGTGTGCGTGGGCTTGAATTCTCAACATCCTCTCAGCGCCAGCTAGTGTTAAAACCGCCGACATCATACCAGCTGCAATTGAACCCAATAGACCAATGTCAAAATCAGAACGACCACGCTAATGAGGAGTCCTAAATGTAAGCTGTACAGTGTAGCCAGCGCTGTGCCTTGTACTGATCTGGTGTCACTAGAGGACCCCCATCCACCAAAGTAACCCTAAGGTACAATGAATTTAACAACTTTGCTCATGGGGGTGAGCATTTTTTAATTTGGGCCTGGATGTCAATTCAAGACCACGTTGGATACAGTGGACTAATTTTAGTATAAAGACTTAAGTTTTCAGTCCATTTTCATAAATGATAGATAAATAGGGCCTTTCTCCAACTGGAATGTCTGCAAACCTGCCCCATGTGGTGTCTTCTTGACTCGATTTTTCACTTGCTGGAATCCAATACGCTTGAACAAAAAGATAAAGCAAGAGGGTCCAGGACTGAGATGCTCCATTCTTAGTAACTAGCTAACTTCCTTCTCTTAAACCAAACTCTCATTTCCAGCTGTGGGTTTGCAGCTTTCTGTGACTGACAACTTTTGTTATTACATTAATTCCCAGTGTCATTATAAATATTTTGACAAAAATGTCTTGATTCTTTGTGGGATTGGAGGCATTGTGTTGCACGCCAGAGGTAGTGCATAGGTAGTGCAGTTCCCTTTTTAACAGGCACTGGTTTGATTGCACAGGCTGTAAGCTGTCAGCTTGGCTCTCCAAAGAAACACAAAATGCAGAAAATGAGTACAAGATATCTCTCAGGTGTTTGTGACCTGAGCAAAAAAAAGGCAAAATGGCCACTAAAAATATATATATATATATAAATTCACTCAAATTTAAAACCCATCAATAAACAATTCCTAAAAATGCTTCCCCATCTTTACCCAAAATCAAATAAGCAAGCAAAGAAAAACTGTTTCTGTACTACTGCTGCAGTACTCTACTTTTCTTTTGCTGGATAAGATGATAATTTTTCTAGTGGTATTAGAGTGTCTCTTGTGGCAATTTCAGGTAATTATGATTTAGTAACAAACCTGGAAAATGCATGGTGAAATGTTTAAAAATCATTGATGAGAGCAAATGTCATAGGAAGGTGGACAGGCAGATTTTCTCTGTTTCTTTGTCTCACCTTCTACCTTATTCAGAGAAAAAGAATATAATTATGAGGAGTTTCTTCAGCTAATTTACAGGTCTTTTCCTCGGGCATCATCTGAGGGGACAGCCTGCATGAATCTAGGAGCGGTTGGATAGCTTTGCATTTCAACCACCGTATCCTTACAGGGGCTTTTTGGAGAGGAACAGGAACCAAATGTGTTGGAAGGTGGCGGCATGTGATATGCAGATGTATATGCAGATGCAGCCATCCACAAAATAAGCCTTTCCTGGTTAATAATGGCTCTGCAGGCTTAGGAATTTTCCTCTGAAGTGATCTACTGAAGCAATAGTGACACAAAACCAAAGGGGCAAAACAAAAAGCAAGACGACAACTCTGGCAGACTTATGACAAGGAACCAGTCTACCTCTCTGTGAGCGTCCCTATCCAGCCCAGCCATACAACCGTTCCTTTGGTAAAGAGCATCTTCTGAAATTTCATAAGGCAAACTTCAAACAATAACTTCAGTTATTAAACCAAAGTCGATTCTTAACTATAGACATAAAAAAACCTGTTTGCAGACCTGGGGACTGAAAGGAGTATAAGCCATCATCTGAACTTCCATCATATTGCAATTGGTCACAGACATCTGACCTACTTTGGCCACAAGAAGCATATTGATATCTCCAATATGTGTTCTGATTCTACAATTTCTTTCTCCTTTTTCCTCTGCTAATTCTAGCCTTTACTATGAAGGTTATTGTTGCTGCACTGTGCTAAGTGACAGCCAGGAATGAAATGAAAATAAAAGTTCTATAAACTTTATAAAGGTGAGAAAACACCTGGTATTATCGCATCCTGCTTGAGCTCTACATTCTCTGTCAACAATCCATTAAGCTGCTCGTAGAGTGAATAGCAAATTTAAGTATAAGCCCCTTTTAAAGTACATTGTCTGGCAAAACAAACCCAGAAATCTGTTTTTGCTTTGGATTGTTGCAAGGACTACAATTCTGCAGTAAGATATAAAACTTAAAAAACAGAATTTGAGTCAAGCCTTGTCAGCAATATATAAGCATATTTATTCAGTAAACTCAAAGATAATCTACCTTTTGAATAACTGCTTTCAGACACAGAAATGAAGTAATTTAAATGTAACTGAATGAACCTCAGGTGTTGAAAGAAAACACACAAAAGCAAAAAGCAGAGAGATAAGGTCAGCTAATAAAACTAACTTTTATAACAGCTGTAAAGTAACCATTTCAGTGAATCAATATTAAGACCTGGTATTTATGACAGGATAATAGTTAACATTTTAAGTTCAATGCACTGTACAGTCAGTAACTGATATTTGAAACAAAAAAAGCCAGAAAACACTTATTTTTGTGAGGTTTATAATTAGGGATACTAAGAGATGCAATTGAAGTAATTTGCCCAAAACCAAAGAAAAATAGAAAGTCAGTGGAAGAATGAGGTCTAAAAATCAGGACTGTGTGATTTCTGCTTTTGTATTCTTTCTCACAGACCTCTCTACTTATCTTTTAATAGAAAAGCTATTATAAAATATTGAAGTAGATAGTCGCTCTAGCTATCCTTTCAAATGATTCAGCTCTACATATTCTGTGGAGTGCAACCAGTTTAATTTGGAATGCTGGCCTCAGGGAATACCCAGAAAAGATCAGCTATAATCTGCCCCATATTATCTGTATTGGTGCTTAATAGTTAAGGATTGGTCTCACAACTTTTCTTAGCTGCAGCTTTTCTTACTCAGGATTCTAAGTGGCATCACTTGAGTGCCTCTAATGATAACCAGTATGTTATTTTACTTACCTGCACTATCAGCTTGTTTCACCCAGAGGTCACCTGCTACTAGACACAAGAAAATCTTGACAAGTTTTTTGATTCTGCTTCAGTGCGACAGACTACCCTATATCTGTGCTCCTGGGGCTTCTCTGAGACTGTAGCAATAGCAGGCTCTCTTCTGCATCGGTCCTTGAAGCCACCAACCAAGTCCAAGAGGGTATGACTTTCCCTTCTGAAAATCACCGTGAAGCCACTGAAGGTGAGGAGGGATGCAAGGAGCACAAGGAAGCTTTCACTTACACAGACAGTGCATGAACACCAACTTTTGCAATGTGATAAAACCTGGACTCATCCTTCCCTCAGCTCTCTTCATCTGGGCTTCATCTTCTCCCAGCAAATTTTCCCTGGCAGGTGCAAGTCTTAACAGACATAAGTAAAGGAGAAGTAAAGTGAGGTCTGGCTACAGCTGGACATGATGAATCACATCTAGCCTGAGCCAAAGAGTGTGGGGATTCATCTTGTCTGCCTGAAAGATGTCCAGTCCAAGCCTGCCAAACAGGCTCCTGTTATAGTCACTGGAAAGAGAAAGACATTGCAAAAAATGGACCGTCACATCTTAAACTAGGTGTCTACCACCAGTGAAAAGACTCTCCCACCACATCTCAGCTCACTCTTTAATCAATTAGCAGAAAGTGGCTTGCCTATTAAGCAGTTGCATTTAGATGAGATGAATTCCTCCTGAAGCATTTGCCATACCACAAAAGACTTCAGAATTTCCAAAAAAACTAACCAAGAAAAAGTGCTTAAACTGACTCTCTCTACCCTTTGGAGATGGCTATATTATAAAGCAGATCTACCCCATTCAACATCCAAAAGAAAGCTTTGACTCTCAACTTTCTCTGTAGCCTTGAAGAAGTACAATTTGGATCTAACTTTGTTATTTCAGTACATAAAGATTGTATTCACTTCCTCACCTTCAGCCTCGTATCTCCTCCAGCAGCCAAGGTGCCTTCATAACTCCCAGGTGCAAAGCAGTTTGTAGTCTGGTTCACTGCTCCCTTTTGAAAACACCTCTGACAATTCTTACTCCAAACTTGAATAAAAATTGAGCACCCACTGGGAGAAGATGAAGTGATGTATGTTTCTTAGACTAAAACTGCACTGCCCGGCTTCATTCGGTACACCTAATTTCTGGAGGAAGTCTGGCATCAACAAAAAAAAACAATTAAAAAGATAAATAAATAAGTTTTGACTTTGCTAGAATTGCTGAATGATTGTTCATGTTCTTTATTCTCTATCTTTAGTGTCATTACCAAACAGGCACAAATTGTATTATGAAATCCTCCTCCCGGTCACTCAATAGTCTCATCAGCTTAAACATTTTCCATAAGCAATTTCTTAAAGCTAGAGATTACATTTTTTTTTTCTTTCTCTCTCCTGTTTCTTCAGCTGGTCTGAAGGATAAACAGGTTTTAAAATCGAATATATTTTGAAGGCAGAGTTAGGAATTTGCATGTTTATTGGTTTTGTTGTTGTTTGTTCCTGTGGTTGTTTCCTCTTCTTCATTATAAATGAGTAAGTTGCTTTTATGTAGCAAACATGATTTTTTGCCTGGCTAGCCTAGCTTTTGCCATCACAGAAGATGAATTTGCAACCTCAGGATTCTTTTCCTCTTGCTTTGGTCTTTGGTCTTCTAACCTGTTGCATATGGAGATTTTACAAGTGTTGCTCAACGTGAGTAAGAGATTTTTCTTTCACTAAACTACTGAGACTGATTTAATATTCTTCCCCTTTTTAACTAGCATTCATTTATATTTGATGGGAAAAGGCGGGAGGGAGAGTATTTCATGTTTCACATAGAAATGCTGGCAATGAGTAAAAAAAAAACCACAACAGAAATGACAGGGGAAAAGAGTGTTATGTAGTTCTGTTTCTAGTTGTTTCCAGATTTATTTATTTCTTATTAAGGGGAGAATAGAAAGTGTCCATGGTAACAATACTAACTCTGTTTCTGAGAGGTTACAGAGAGCACTTGGCCCTGAAGGATACAAATACTTTGGGAATGAGGTTTTCTTTCTGTTACAGATTCATAATATTTCCAATGCCTTATGACTTCAATGATCTTTTTTGACCCAGTAGTTGAGAAATATCAGTACAGTTAGCTCAGGGATCATTCCTTAAAACACCACTGTAAAGAAAGGCAGGAGCTCAAAATCTTTACCTTCTGATCGATGCAAACTTGATAAGTGGAATAAATAACTGGCCTCAGCCTCATTATTTATGGTCAGTATCCTCAGAACTGACATCACCTGAGTCCCGTGCTCAGGTACATTTGGGATGGAGAGTCTTTGCTCATCACTGAAAGCAATACAGTAGTGCAAGTTATTTCCACAGGCTGCTGGCTTTTGTCGTAATATGCAACTGGTGTCATCTGAAGGGAGTATCTCCAAAGGCACACATAAGGCCATATGCCTTAGTCTCTATGACAAGTAACAAGGAGACGAGACAACAAAAGAAGCATCACGATGAAATGAACAAATACTAATCTCTCTGGCATAGTATCAGCTGAAGGTTGAGCATCACAATTTCCTCTCTTGCACTGATGTCACATGGGAAGCTGCACTGTCCAATGATTATAAACAGATTTGGACTTAAACTGACTTATTTCCAGCTTTTTCTCTGATTTTCTATAAACTGAGACAGGTGACCCAACTCCTTCTGCCTTTATCCTATTTGGACTGCAAGTTAATCAAATCTGGGAGCGTCTCTCTTGATTATATTCTCAGCTGAGATCTCACTGGTGTCTGATTCCAACATGCTGGAAAAAGTAGGGAAGTGAAAGATAGAAAAGTGCTGGAGCCTTGAATTGTCGTAAGATTTGTTCTTGTAACTTTGTCCACAAAATGGTTGCAATGAATCTCTGATGTTAGGACCCACAACTGAGCATTCTGCAAAGTGTTTAGGTGGTCTTTCTCAGTGCACACTGCATTATGGGTTTTTGAATGGCTACACTAGCATTTTCTCCATTTGCAGACTTTCTTTTCAATGGTCAAACAAGACATTTACCTTAAAACTTCCTTACCTCCACTGAGCTGCATGGAAATTTTTTTTCTAAGAAATGTAAAAAGTGTTTGCAAACCTCAGAGAGTGAAATCACACCAGTCTCATGAGTGATAGTAGAAAGGAAATAAAGGTTTTACTGCTTGATTTTCTACACAAAATTTTTTTGAAAATAAATATTCGCGACCTTTCAACTTCAATTGAAATAGCACCCATTTAAAAGACCATATCCACATTACATGATTGTGTACGGACAGTGAGTGGAGAACAGCATTTCAAATTCAAAATACAGGGGAAATCAGGTAGGCAGAACATTACTGTCTGGATTAGAATTTGGGTCTGTTATCGCTTATTAGCTTCTAATACCACAAGTTTTATACACTCACACAAACACACACACCCGTACACATAAGGAAATATATATATGCTGCATTATGAACCATTTCCTTCATTATTCAGTAGCAAAATAATGCATTTGTTCTAAATTACATCTTCAGAAACAGCCACAAGGCTTCATTAATACTCCTATTCCCACCCAGAAAGTTTGACTAATTCTACAAGTAAACTATACACTGTGAAAGTATTGAAAGTTTGCTCATAACTGCTAAGAAATTAATAGAGGAGAAAGCAGGGAATAGATTTTCTTTTTAACAGAACCAAGACTGAACAAACAGAATAAACACAGTTGCTGTTGTTTGCCGGCTCTCTTAAAATGCAACAAAATCAGCCCTGACAAATGCGCAAAAACTTGAAAAAAAAATGTTAAAAACCACATTAGAGTAAAATATTTAACAGATCATTTCAGTCTCACTGTAGGAAATCTTTATATGCACCTCTTGTCTCATATTGCTAGCAATATTATGGCTTTGTTTGTGTATGATGTATTTTTTAGGCTTTTGGGATAATTTTTTTATTCCTATTTGGGAATGTATGATATATGGGTTAGAGTAGTGTCATTCTGAGTTCTTTTACTCGTTATTGTATAAAAGAGTCCTGGAAGAGCAGTATTTCTCTTGCTTAGTATTTGTTATGCTAAAAAAAAAATTATGACATTTATTGAATTATTAAAATAATGACATTTTAAGAAACTGAATCTGATTTTCTCCAACATTTGGAAACCTTCCCCAGGACCCTCAAAGGCATTTAGGCTTCTAACTTCTGATTTCACAGGCAGAGCTGGCTAGAGGGGTTTATCCACCTCAGTTTAGAGCAACAGGTTCACAGTTTCTTTAGAATATCTAAAATAATAGTAATCAGAATTATTTAGCGGCTATGGTTTTAGTGTTTTAAATTCCTCTTAATAGAGTCAGTTTCCACTACAGTTCTTTGTCATTATGGATTATATGAGTGAATTCCTGAATGCAAACGTTGCTAACCTTGAGGTATTGGGCTAACTTATTTCTGTCTATGAAAAAAAAAAAACAGACACACCCCCCCAAAAAAAACCCCAACCCTGAAAAAGTTGGAAAAGGACTAAAGTTTCTTTTTATCATTTTTAAAACTTCATATTTTTTTTCAAATTTCTGTATTGTTTTCTAAGTCAAATGCTTTTGTTTCTCTGAAATGACATCATATTTAGAAATTCCTGCAACTGCAGTTTTTAAATAAATGGATGTTCAGAATAGGAAAGTTTTCCTTCAGACCAAGCAAAGCACTTCAGTCTACCCAAAATGTGTCTGCAGGAGGAAGAACTGGCTGGCTGGCTGTATTCATCAGGTTTCAGAACTATTTCTGACAAGAAAACTATTGCAAATTCCTGCTCACTAATGTTGCTTTTGAGGAATGTAGGACTGCTTGTTAAGTTGTATTTGAGAGTTTTCCACATGTTAACACAATGTTAATAATAGTACAGCTGAAAGAGTGTGGCGTTCAGCCTGGGCTGTAAAAAGTACCCAGGATCCTGGGTAAATATGTAGACTTCTAGAAAATGTTGATTTCCATGGACTGTATGTATTACTTCTATTTTTAAGTTCAGTTTGTCCAAGACTAATATGCCTACACAAGCTTCTCTCTGCATTATAAGCTTGACTTATGTGGATAGAAAAAATGGACTTGCAGACCTGAGTTTTATATCTCATTACAAGAAATCTTTAATGTCTCATTCCAGCTCTTGTTTTGAAGAAATGTAGTGGTTTTAAATAATAAATTGGTTTCTGCAACACTTAAAAAATTTGGTATGTTTGCATTAGGGTCAAGAAGCACAACCCTACAGCTGACAAAATCAGTGTAGATCAGTTGTTTTCAACGGAGCGGGTTTTTAGGTGATATCTGCCTCAATGTTCCCTAGTATACCACACATGTTTGCCAATTTATAGCTATTTTTCTATCCTAACTTTCTCTTCCTCTGTCTGTCATTAGTGTTAAAGAATTAGCTACTTATCCAGGATGGCTTCACAAGTTTAGTAAAGGTTAGTCAATCCATGAAAGAAACAATAGCCATATGACTTCTCAGCATTGATATAAGGTACTGCAGATTCATTGCATTGCACATAATAATGAGTGCAGCTGAATACCTACCGGTAACTAACGGCTCTTCCAGTGTGTGCAAATCATTAGTGAGCATACATGTGTTTCTAATTATGTTATCCACAAAGAAAGGGTAAAAAATGAATCTTTGCAGTAAAAAATACATCCCAGTCTTTTTGTGAAGACCAAGTGAGGTTTTCGTTCTTGGTTGAGACTAGGGCTCAAGCACTGCAGTATGTCAAGGAAAGGACTTTTCTCTCCAGTTACCAAAGGTTTTTTTTCTCACCACATAAATTTTTCATGGGATTGAGGTCTTCTTTTTCCACAACAAGTTTAACATCACTAAATAGGCTCCTGTTGAATTACTAACATATTAGAAAAAATAATTTGAAACAGAAATGGAGCAGGCAGTAATATAAACTAAATATCTCTTCCCTATAACATAAGACAAAGGAACATTTCAAAATAACTTTTCCAGAGTTGAAATACAGCCAGAGCCTACAGCATCTGCTGCTTTATGCTACCTAGTTAGAAAACAAAAAAAAATCACCACAGGAGTGATTCCATAAAATAGAGGTTTTCTGAATGTTATAAGCAAATACCTTGATTCTTGACTTTTCCTTGCTCCAAGACTTCAAATAGATTCATTCATTTACTGTTTCTTCCACTCCTTGTATGGACAGCAAAAGCTAAAGATCTGATTATACCTCTAAAAGCAAAATCATTTTCATATTTGCAGACTAAAGGATTCATGTCCTTCACATAGCCCTTGCACCACACCTTCATCTACAAAGGTAACTTTTAGAGGCAGAACTATAACTCCCTCTCAGCAGTCATTCAGTGGCTTGCAGTCTTGATCTGTGTCTTAAAATATGACTTCCATGAGGGTAACACTTAACTCCCTCTTGGTGGTGCAGGAACACATACAAACTAGTGAGCAAAGATAATAACATTATCTTCATTTCTTGTAAGAGGCCAAAAAGAATTTCCAGAAAAGGAGGACAGGCTATTACACTAAATAGATGTGGTTGCGTAAGTGCAAGGCAAAAAGACTTGGAAAATTGACCTGTTTGTTTATCCTGGCAACAATGTATATTTCTGCACTTTGCATCACGCTAATAAAGCATAACTTTGCTCTGGAATTTCATGGTGAATCCTGCTTTTCAGAATTTGGGAGTCTTTATCATTTCAATCATTTAGAATTTGCATCAATGGCAGTGATTACTTTGAAGGGAAGGAACGCCACAGAGATGTTCTGTGCTACAGCTTAATAGCTGCACAGGTAGATACTAAATTTTCTAAGATGAACTGAGAATTTTTTATGGTGCTTCTGAAAAGTCACTTGCCGGAAGCATTGCCCTTGGAAATTCCCTTGATTTATCTGCCATGCAATTGCACTATTTGGTCTCCACACTTGGCTTTTACAGGCTAACCTGAAACAAGTCGGCACTGAAGCACTCTGCAGGTCTAAGAAACGTTAAGTGTAGGTAAAAGCTTGTGATCTGGTGAAACAGGAAGCAGAGGAAACAGAAAGAGGGTAGGGAAGCAGCACTTCTCATTCATATTCCAGAGCACAAAATGTTCTGCTCTCAGAGGAGGAAAGCCAGTGAACAATGGTTATAAATTAATTAATGCTTCATGGACTCCTAATTTTCTATCTTTTGCATTAAATAGTCATGGAATGAAATGCATAAACAGTACTTCTAGAGAAGATAGAGACCCACATTTCTCTGTTTCCAGGTGAGTGCCTATCGTGAGAACATGGAGTCAGGCTCTGCTGCACTCTCTCCCATTCCCTCCAGTCTTTTGTGCAATTTGGAATAGGTTTTTACAGGAGAAATTGAAAATGCCAACTCACATTAGCCAGTTGATTAGTAGTTATTGCACTCTCAAGAAGAGTGGATTTGCATTTCAAAAAGAAGAGTTAAATCCAGGTCCCCTCCTTTTCAGCTGCGTGGTGTGACTGGAGAATACTTTAGAGGGGCGCGTATTGCGTATACTGTTGTGTGGCAGATGTGCCCCAACAGCATTTGCTGAATTGGGTGTATCTGTGTGATACTTGGAGAAATGCCTAACGTGCGGACCGCAAAGGGCTGAGGAACTAGATACTCCTTGTGTGAGTCAGAGCGGAAGCATTTGTTAGCTTAGCACATGGAGAAACAGAACCTGAGGCAACCAAAGCACTTCACCTCCAAATTTTTATAAACTGTCCACAATATACCAGAATAACACACACAAAACAAAACAACAACAAAACCCAGGGGAAAAAACCCACTTAATGCCCAGTCGCCCAAATATTGTCAACAGTCGCATCATGCCAGACAGTATACAGCGGGGAGAGTAGGGGTAGTTCCTGCTTAGCAAAGCCATGGTAAACTTGATAGGCCAAGAGGAAAACGTCTTAGTACAGGTCCCAGCAGCTACAGAACAAGAGCAAGCAACGAAGTGAGGTCTCCTGAATCCCAGGGCAGCCCACCGGACTTCATTTATGTGTGGAAATCCATGTTGCAAGTTGGGACATCAAGAAATCAGATCGCTCTTAACCTTTCAGGAATGACTGTCAGGAAAGCAGCTTCAATAATGTTGACTTTCCACAGCCTCCACTGTTGCCAGCTATAGTCCTTGACAGTAGGTTTATCATTGCTTTGAGAGAGGTAACCTGATCTCTCTCAGGCAGCTGTTGTTTTTTACCCAAAGAAAGGGCCATTTTTGTAGAGTAACACATAATTTGTTTAGCATTACCCATAACATTTTATGATTGCTTTCATAAAACTCCCACTTTTTGGCAGCTTTTCTTACCCAATAAAGTGTGTAAAGGAAGGAAATAGAGCCAAGAATAGTTGTTCTAGCCATCACCAGAGCACTTGGGATGGAGGAAAGTCTTTAAATATGGGGGACTAGCTCAGAAGTGGGTGGAAGATAATTTGTGTGAATTTGCCTTTAACAATTTTATTTACCCTGGCTTATTTAAATCTGTTTTTATTTCTCTATTTCCGGAGATGTGTCTCAGCCTATTTTTTTCCTCTCTATTCTTTTTGTAGTTTTAAGCTTTTGTGGGAGTCAAAAATGGAAGAAAAAAGTGAAAACTTTCAGGGGTCTGACAAGCGTCCTCTGACAAATCTTTCCAGGCAGGTTTAGAATGTTATTTTTCTTAAGCTTACCCCTGTCTCTCTGCCCCCCACCCCGCCCCAACTATGTAGAAAGCTTGACGTAATCCAGAGGGCGCCTACACGTCACATTCACTGACTGAAAACCTGACCCATGAGCTTAACCCCATTTTATCAGGTGTTCAATCTAGGAAGTAAGGCTGGGTGCTGAAGTTGATAAACCTCCCATTTGCCTTCTGATTCTGTTCTGGAGACGATCCTATCTGGCAGGAGAGCAAGCACAGTAACATGTTAAATCACTCCAGAAGTCAGACAGAGGGTGCCTGTCTGAGATCTCAGATCCCTCTATCTAGCTCCCTGCCTCACAGCAACTTTCTGGTATTTTAGAATTTTCTTGTTTCTTCCACATCCCTCAGGGAGGCTAATTTCATGGCTCGGTGCATCTCCACTGTCCAGATTATTGTTTTTCCCTTCTGGATACTCAGGCTGAATTTTCCTCTTATGCTAACCCCATTAGTTACTTGCATGATTAGACTAAGTGGGTGAGCCTGACAGAATGTGAGGTCCTTGAAAACCCTCCAGTTCTGCAGCGTGTGGGTTTGCAATCTGCATTTGACTTGGAGAATATTCTGATTAAACGCTCTCTCGTTATGGTAACGAATCATTAAAGTTAAAAATATTTGAAATCTATATATAAAAGCAACAACTAAGGTAAAAGAAATCATATACAGCTCACTGTGGAAGTGATCTGGCTGTGAATTGGGGATCCCTTGAATAAATGGCTTCACATTTGTATTATAAGCCATCTTCTGGCATTTCAATGATCGTTCAAAGAATTTGAAACACTTTTAGTTTATTTTCTTAAACAGAAACTGTAGTCCCTATTTAAACTGCCATGGCAAGAAGAATTTAAGGACAGAAAAATCTGCTATTTCTGTACTCCGCTGTCGGAAGTACCCAAGGCTTTGTAATGCTTCTCTCTTCCTCAATTATTCAGCGTCCTATCATCTACTTTTTAATTGGATGCAGGGAAAGACAAAGAAACCTAAAACCTTCTACTAAACCCTGCAAAATAAGATTGAATTCTCCTATATCTATCATTATGTGCTTCATGAGAAATAAAATAAAAAACAAATAAATCATTCATGCAGTTATGTCCATGTTTCTGAAATTAAAAATAAGTAGTCCTGGAATAAGGGGCTGATAAGAGAGCATTCCTACCAATGCCTGTCATGAGGATGGTCCTCTGTAAGTGGTAGTTCCTTGGGGTCCAGTGTGGTTTAGACTCGCAGATTGGCATCTTTCTCACAGGAGCTATTCCTAAGTTCTCCTCTGCATACTCACTCTTTCTCAAATCTTGTAAGAACTCAGTATGAGACCATGGGCATACCATGTAAGCAATGGATCTAATCAAGGTTAATAAGCTCAGTTTTATAAATGAGCACATTTTTCAGGGCATCTATAATTTGTTCTACATTTAGCCATCTCGTTTTAAAAAATGCCAGCACAATGGTTTTAAATATTACAAATTAAATTTACTACCTAAATGAAGATCATTGATATCACAGACAAGCAGGAATAATTTAGACCTTAATTGGACCTCTAAAGGTAATTAATTTTCCAGTGATGCTTGATATAAATATTCTCTCCTTAATTTATTGAAGTAGAAATATGATATGTTCGTGCATCCAAGTATGCTCCAGTTATAAATAGAAAAGTTAGGAATGCCCAATACCATTTTTGTTCTTTTTTTGTTGTGTCAGCAGACTGCAGTGTGAAAGCGGTACAAATACAGCAGTTATGCCTTAAAGGATTTAACAGCTGAGGCCTAATCCATAACCACATATCAGTACGTGCTGACATTTAACATAAGGAGTTATATTTGAAACCAAAGTCATTGAGTATGTTTATTTAATGGGACATAGCATATTTATTCAGTGGGTCCTAAGCTGTTTACTGAACTAAAGCCTAAATGAGCTGGAATCAAGGACATGAGGGAAGTGGGTCAGTGTTTTTTCCATATAATATTTCCAAGTGGTGTGTAGCTAGGAAAGGCAAGACTGTGGCCAGTAGGCTTACATTTGTTATACAGGAGCGTGCAGTTCCACTGGAAAATACTTGGAAATCTGCAAATGAAAAAGGCTTAACACTGTGAGCTATTAATTATGAAGTTTCCATAGAAACTTCATGATTCCCTCTTCTTGAGAAATGAGATGACTTCATGTATTGTGAATAGGAGAATGTAGTTATTGAGAACTAGCTGTAACTTGCTTGTATATCTCTATATAAAATGCAGTAATGAAAGAAGCGCAATGCAATAGTCCATATATCTTTCCCTTTTCCAGTTCTTGCATAGGATTCTTGTTCTTTTCAATACTTCTGTTAAAGTGGGGACTCATTGATCTCTTTAAAGAGATGTGACTTTCAGAAGCCTGAGAGATACTAAGGTGGGAAAAACTTCCAACCAGCTTAGGTGTAGGCTTTAAAGCTTAAGAAAAAAGAATAAAAGATTATTGAGAACAAAAGAAATTTATATTCTGTGGCGGAATCTAAGGCTCTGTGATGGATCCGAGGCTTTGCAGCAATCAGGGCATACTTCCACCGGTTGCGGTTCCTGTTTGTGTAGGACCTCGATTTCAGCATTTCTCCATCCTTCGATATTTTAAATCTCTTCTCCAAAATGGAGACATCATATAGTACAGTCTGTAAATCAATATAATTTTTCCATTTTTGGCTCTTCTATCACACTGTGCCTGTCTACTCCTCTTCCCTGTCTTGATACTAATAGTGGACTGACTTCCCTGGCTGCAGGGGCTGCCCAGCTCTTCTAGCTCTCATGAGACGTGTGGCCAGCTCACCAGACTTTACTGCTTTGCTCTGGGTAAGGGGCCAACTTAGCCAATTAAAATCTGACCTGCTGTTTTCTGCCCTTCCTGCCTGCGTTAACACGGGAGCATTTTCCAGAAGCTGATCTGGTCAAAGATTAACATGGTCCACAAAAAGTGATCAGTAGCCTCAGTAAGCAGTGACATGGAGAGCAACGGTGTGGAGTCATCTGGGCGCGTGGTGGGGGGCTTACCCAGAAGTACTTCTGAGTGTGGGTGCCTTGAATTTTGTGAATAGTTGTAAAAATTAAAGTGTTTTTTGATAATTAGTCAAAACAGATCATCATTTTTCCCTAAAATCGACATGCTCACAAATGCTGCATGAAAATATGCTAGTTCTAATTTCATTTAAATTTCCTCAGAGAAGAGGATGAGAGCAGCATTTTCCAAAAGCTCTAGTCGAGCTTTTTTTTTTTTTTCCTTTCTATTTTCCATCAGGTTTCCACTAAGTGAATAATAAATGTGTTTTCCTCAGAAATTACATGCCTACAAGTGAACTTCTTTCCTTATAAGCTATGTAAGAAACCATTTCTCCTATTGTACCTGCATGAATAATATCTAACTTTACACAAAAACTCATTAAATGTTTTTTTCCAAGACAAAACTAAGCAGTAGAATGTAATACAAGGATTTGACTTAATAGGACACTATGCACTTCTTTAAGGTCTCATTTTTTACATGCTTAAAAAATAATAAAATGAGTTGTACAAAGTGAAAATGGCTAAGAATGATAAAACGGATACTGAGATGACAAGTCCTGAGTCTTCAAAGGTATGAAACAGGAACATTTTTCTCCTGATGTTAGTATTTCATGTTGGCAGTACTTTAAATCCTTATTTTTTTAATAATACATAGCAATTTGGAGTTATTTGTCAAGCACTAGATTATCAGCCACAATTCTATTAGAAATTAAGTGGAATTCAAATGATCAAATGTACTAAGATCAGTCAAAAGTTAAAAAAAAAAACCAAAACCCAACCAAAACTCAAATCCCAAAAAGGAAACCTAGGTAAAGAATGCAGAAGTCTAGAGATAAAAATATAATGACATTTACATTTAAATAAGCCAAGGAATGCTGTGTTCTGATTGGATAAATGCTGTAATAGCACGAATTTTGGCTACTTCAGCAAAGATAGCATAAACACTCAGATACTAGTGACCTTCTGCACCATCTGAGACCCGCCATTCTACGTCACTGAGTCCGTGACAGCAAATGCATGAACCACATAGGCCGTCAGGTACACGCAAATCATTTACCGCCTTTGAGAACGACTTTGCATAGCGTCCACAGAGGTGCAGAGCAGGTGGAGGAGGGAGAGGGAAGGTTGGAGGGTAGCCCAGGCTTTCTGGGTGGGAAAGCCTTTGTGTAGAGCTCAGACAGTCCTGAGGGTCTGTGTAAGCCACCATTATCCTGTCCCCAGACGGGGCAGGGAGTTCCATCGATGTCTGAGAGGTCCCCCTTCAAAACGTTCTCACTGCCGTGCCCTCCTGTACGCTCAGCCTCTAAGTATATACAAACTGTTCTTCAGACAAAACAGCTCTTTGCCATGACTTCCAAATTTTCTCCTGCCTGTATATGAGCATCTCTGAAACCACTTCACACCATGTGGGGCCGTATCAGGGTTACAGCGCGAGGCAGGATCACATTCGCTCTGCCTCCTTTTCACAGAGAGCCAAAGCGATACTTCTTTTCCTCACCATCTGATGACTTCATTTAAAATTTTGGCTTCATTGCAAGTCTATGGCAAGATTCCCGCCGGATACTGAGAGAATATGTTGTCACTACTGACTGCAAAATCATTAGATGATGGAGAAAGAGAGTTGATCTTAGCCTAACGATGTAGCAGTGCAGGTAATGTTCACTGGGATTCTGAACAGGCTTTGAACGGTCCCAGGATTGTTTTCTCTTCCTGGGAATAATTGGCACATGTGAACCTTTGCAAGGGAACCTGTCACATGTCAGGGGAGGCTCCAGTCCTTCATAACTCTTGTGGCGAAAACCAAGTGATCTAGGACTCCTGACCGAGGTGGAGAATCAACTTCACTTAACCTTAGTGTTAAACAACTTGTTGCACGCTCTGTACAGCAAGTTTGCTGGTTTCAGGCACAACATGTATGAGGCTTTTTGCTCTTGATTTGCAACAGAGCAAATTTGCTAATTCATTGATGCTCAAGGAATAGAAAACAGAATTCAGATGTCTTTAAATAAACGTGAATGTCAATTATCAGTAGCACATCACTCTGGAGAGAGAACAAGCTGCATAAGCTGCTCAACCTGTTCATGTGGCTGGAAAGTTTGTCTCACTGACAATGACAGAATTGACACAATTGCTCAGTTTCTTCCTATATTTTTTAAAAAATAAATTACAGCAAACACAAATATTCAAAATAAAGTACAAACTTTTCTCAGTGCTCATCCCACTTATTTAGTGGCAAGCAGGTAATCTTCTTAGGATCAGCATATGAGTTTCTTTTTCTTTCTCTCATGGACTTGTGGCTATCCTTACTTGTCAGCTTTGCCGGGCAGTTTCTTTCGTTAATCCAGTCTAAAGATCACAAGGCTCAGGATAAAAAAAAAAAACCCAAAAACAAAACATTGAGGCAACTTCAACTCTGGCACGAGCACAGCCAAGTACATTTGATTTCAAGCATTATAACAAGGACACTCTCAGACTGGAAACTGCCCATTTAAATTTTGCTGTTTTCTCAGGGAAAGGACAGAGTCTTCCTTCAGCAGTGCTTTCTGTAGGCTGGGTAACTCTTTTCAAATTACGTCAGTAGGCAGCAAGGACCATAGCTACTTCTCTCTAGTTTGTGTTGCAAAACTAGCCGTTAGATATTCTTAAACACATAAAAATGAAATTGCCCTTATTGAAGCAGAAAACTCAACTCCAGTCTGCCAATTTACTTCTCTGGTGCAATCTAATTGCCTTTTGAGACTTTTTAATTTCATTCAACAAATCCAGACACAATGATATCAACAACAATGAAAATGGAGCTTGCTAAATCAATATAAATTACTGCAGTAACCAAAGCTGTTGTAGTTTTGACTTTTGGGGTGCCAGAAAACCAAAGAGTGGCAAAAAAATACAACGGATGGTAGAAATTATCCTATTTTATGGATTGCGTCTTTGATATAAAGTAATTCCCTTTCCTTACTGTCTTCTTTCACAAGGGATTTTGACTTACAACAGTTTGGGACAAAAGAAGATATCAAGTTGCAATTATCAGTGTTTGTTTTAATAACCTCTTCCACTCTTCATGCAGCAGACCATGCCTAACCTCTGGGCTGATGCTTTCAAATCCATAGGGTATCTGAGGTTTTTGAAACAGAACTGGAGTCTAAAGTGTATTTTAATGGCATTTAGCTTGGTATGTTTGATTTAAAGATTAATATACATCACTAAATACAGAACAGTAAACACAACGAATGCAGCATATCCACAAAAAATATGGTAGCATTCTGAGGAGAGTCATGTTTATCTCTATTAAGAAACTAAGTTAGTGTAAGGAGTAAAAAGAGCTGTGGCAATTTACAAATTGGAAGTTTTGTAAAGGACACAATAAAATGAGATGAGAGATGGTTTTAGTAAGTATAAAGAGAAAGAAGATGCAAACAATTGAATTATTGAAAATAATAGATATTATTTGAAAGTTAAACAAATTTTAATTTATTCAGTGTTGAATATGCAGAGCAGTGGCATTTACAACTCTCTGTGGAGGCTGATGGTTTGCTGATAATGTTACTCATTATCAAAATGAGTTAATTAAGAATTGCAAATCTAGTACTTAACACAACCTATGGATTAATTATATATTTAGCTTTAGGGCTCAGCCATTTGGGTCTGGAGGTGCTCACAAAGTGAAACTCACTGAGCTCAAGACAGTTTCAACTGGGAATGTTATTAACATGAACATCATTCTGATATTCAGCTGCTCTTCTACCTGGAAAAACATTTGTGCATCTTGCTTCAAACCCAACAGAGACTTCTACTTGATTTTCCCCTGGCATTCACTAGGGATTTGAAATTAGTATGTTAACATACAGTCAATTACAGCTTCTGTTAATCATAACCACAATCTTCAAAAAATTTCCTACCAAATTGATGTGCATGAAATTTTGTTTGACTTCAGAAGAAATTCTGCTTGAGTAAGAACTGAGGTAATTTCTGCCCTTAGTCAGCACATACAAAAATGTAGGGGAAAATCCACAGGGCAGAACCTCAGCCGACACAGCCTGACACAGGTCCTTGGGTTTCCTGCAGCTGGAGCCAGGACTCTCCTTTTCCTATGGAATTACCGGGACCTGGGTTATCCATCCATAAAATGGGAAGAGAGTTCCTGCTCAACTCAGTTATGTTTCAAAGACACATGGAGGATTAAATTTGATTCCTGGTGATCTGTAGTCAAATGGCAGTGTCATCCCCATAACAGCAATGAGGAGAGAACTTATTCGTTGCTTCACCTGGGACTCTGTATCTGATCTAAAGAAAAATGCCAAGATGCTCAAAATGCCAAGATTTATCCCACCCCATTGTTTCAGGATGGTTTGTTTGTTGTCAGTCCAATTGAAAAGCAGACCCTAACTAAGGATGCTCAATTGTGAAAATAATGATCTTTGAAATGAAATCTTTGATGCCTCATTTTATTTCTGCAACTGATTTTAACATCTTTGAACTTTGAGATTACATAAAGTGTCTTCCTTTGAATTTTGTATAGAGTAGCTCAAAAAATTATGGTGATAGAGTAAGTCTTATGTTACATTGGATCCCTTCCAATATTAGTTATTTAACTTTGAGTATGTAGAGAGTATAAATGGATGCATTTCATGCTGGTAGTTTGGTTTTGATGCAAATCAAGAAAACATTGTTTAAATTGGGGAAATGGTGGTGAATTTAAATTGCCAGCATTTAGATAGTTGTGGGTTTGAAACACAGGCAGATACTCCTTCAAATCTGTGGATTTAGCTAGAGAATAGGTCTCAGTGGACAGCTTCTCTTCCCACAAAGATTGCAAAGTGAGGTCCGAATGCCACTGATTTTGAGAATCCTGGGGCCCGCATGCCATGCTAGACTAATTCAGCCACGTATGATATTCACATCCTCCAGCACTAGGCATCTAAATTAGGGGTTTTGATTACGATTGAGATAATTTGTACAAGAAATAGAGAAAAACCCTAGTTTTAATAAACTGAAAGCTCTATTGTTCAGGTAGAAAGCACAAACATCTCATTTAGGTTTCAAAACTGCATGTAAGTTTTTAGATCTGTCTGTACAAAAACACTCTCCTCCACCAGAAGTAGTCATAGGTTTCAGTTTGAGCTGTTTCGATCCAAGTTTCTTTCTTACTCATGAGCTAGAAAATGTCCATAACCTTCCAAAGAGCTTTACATTTCCATTTGTTTACTGAAGAAAAGAGCTAGGATCTTTGAAAAGCACCCTTGAATATTTGTTTATACAAAAGTTGCTGTAAAGTGCTAGTTATTAAATGCTTGCTGGGTTTAGTAAAACACAGATCTCTCAGAATTAAGTAGATATGCCACTAGCAAAAAGACATATTGAATAATAAAATGCTCAGTATGCCTAGCATTGTTTTGTGTAACTCTAAATTTATTTATAGATTTTGACTTTATAATAGGCTTCAGTGTATCTCTACTTTATGGTTTGCCAATGCACCCAGAGGGAAGGTTCATTCTAATCAAATTTAGTATCACAAAAATAAGCACAGGAACAAATCAACAAACCCCTGGCACTGTAAACATTGTAGAAAGACAGATGATTATGTTGCTAAGTTTCTTCTACCTTGAAACTAATTCTCCATGGTTCAGCTGTTGCTTCCCTAACCTGTCTCTTGCTGCCGTGCTGTCCTTCGAGGCAGATAGATACTGCGTGTGGGTGGGAAATGGGGCCAGTTGAGACAGCTCTGTGCTATCTCCGTGTCTGGACTCACTCCTCAGGAGACAGGCCAGGGAAACATCTCACATTGCTGAGAAATGGCTCAGAGGAAGTTCTGGAAAATAAGCCACTCCTTCATTTTTGCTCATCAAAACCTGTTGAGAGGAATCCTTTTATGGATAAGGACAGGGACAGGGCAATTGTGACTGCCTTTAATGATGTCTTTGAGCTGACTATCTCCGTTTCCTGTGGGAAAGACCATTTAATCCTCTTCAGGCTTTCCTAATCTATAACAGCATTATAAATTGTTATTTCCAGGAGTTTCTGTTTTCTCGTATTTAGCAATATTGCTAAGTGATTGGGATGTGCGCACAGGTGGCTGCCGTTGCCCTTGCCATATGTCCTCGCCGTGGGAAGCTGTGTTGCTGACACAGTGCCCCAAAACAGGGAGAGTCGCCACGCTGCGGGGTTAACACACCCTGGCATTTTGCTGAAACTCTTATGTTGACTGAGGACTTTTGTATTTCCAGAAGGTGACTGTATTTGGGACACATGAGCAACAGGAATCTGTGTGAAGAAAATTGTAACTAGGTCTAGGTCAATCCTTAATTATAGAGTTACTTGGCAATTATTTTTTATTTTGTACATTTTTTTAATATATACATAATATAAATAAATATATATATGTGTATTTCTTATAAAATCTTAATTATATATTTCTTTTGAAATATAATACCTCAGAGTAAAGAGAAATCCTTTCAGAGCGGTTGGGCCTCTTAAAAAAGCTAAGAAATGCAGAAAGCAAATACTACCTGTGAAAATATTAGTTTTAATCAAAACCATCAAAAATTTTCAAGAGAAAACATTTGCCAGGAATCATAATTAGTTTTCAGTGTTTTCTCATCTACCCTACCCTGTTTGGTTTATGCTTTCTGTACCATAGTCTCCCATTTGAGTGACAGACTTTATTAAATACTGTGGGAGTGCGACTACTGGCTGTCTAACCAGCTAAGACAATCAAACCTGAGGATTTCAAGAGATCCTTTCCAACCTAAAAGATTCTGTGATTTTGCTACCTTTTCTGAGGGGAAAGCTCCTGTCTGTTCTGACAGTTTCCCCAACCATTCTGTATGAATGGTTTCGCAGTAACAGCATGACAAACGAGCAGGGCTTGACAGATGAGCAGCGCTTGATCCAGACAAATTTGCAAACTCTTTTTGTTTTATTCACTGCTTTTAGGCCTCCTTTTTCTGGATTCTTAGCTGATCTTATGCAGCTGTACCCCAAGAACTGCCAGGTAACTTTAGTCATCTGAAACAGGTTAGGCCGTGATTTGTGCCAGAGAACGTTGCTGTACTTGATCTTTGGCTTCATGCATTACCTTGTAATGATGATCTCTTATGCTCTCATTAATTAATATCTGATTTGAGCAACATAAGCCCACAAACAGGTTTAAGTTACCTACAACTCCAGATAGTCCTAAAGGAACAAAATTATTCTTTAGAGTTTGTTTGTTTGTTTTTAAAAGATGACAACTAAATTTCCAGATAAAGAAACACATGCACAGCTACTGACACTGCACCAAATTGCTTTCCTTGTAATATTCCAACATCCCATTTACTTGGGGCTGAAAATTTCTTAGCTGAGAATCTGGCCAAAAAATATTGCAAAATTTGATATACAAAGAAGAGAGTTAATCTGCTAAGGAGAAAAATTAAACTGAATGTGTTGCTGGAAAGGCTTAATTTTTTTTTCCTTCACAAAATAGAAAATCTGCACATCTAATTTCATCGTGTTGTAACTCCATTGAGGTCACCTGATGCTTAGTCATTAGGAGGTCTTGCAGCATCTCTCCTTAGGTGCACTTAGTGAATTTAGTATTTCACTTTTGTGGCCAAAAAAATGTCACCAGTGTGAGGAACAGCACAAAACCCATAAACTATAGACAAGGTGAATTTGATTCTGTCATCTTCACAACTGTGATCTTTATGCCTTAAAAAGCTGCAGCTGGCTCTATTTCACCCTGTGCTCAGTATTGATGAAGCAATAAAAGGTGGGTATTAACATCAAAGAACCAATATTCGAATAATTGTTTAGCTGTGTGGGAGACAGCTAAGCTGCAGTCAAAAGTACATAAATTTGAAAACAGCATGCAAGCCCATGGCTGGAATCTATGGAGAGCTGTCAGAAAGGGCAGCTTAGAAAAAAAAAATCATATAGTGTAAACGACCAGAAACTATTATTCTTTCCCATGATTTATCTAGTGTTAAAATTGTGTTCAGTGATTTACAGACAGGTCTGAAGACACAATAAGAAATCAGAGGGTGAAGAGACTTATGCAGTGCTTAATAAAGCAGGCATCACCATCTAAGCAAGCTCGGTGGGAATATATTTTGCTCATCCTTTGCTTTTCAGTTTAGGTCACGACACTCACAAGTCTCTGAAGGGGCACCTAACTTTGCAAGCCAGGCTATAAGCAATGGTGTGGTAACTGATCCGTGTTAAAATTAACCACTTTTGTCTGCTGGGCTACGCAAGGAAGGTGCCTTTGTGCTCGTACGTGGCTGCGAACTAGAGCAGATGAAATGTGGGCACATATTATTCCTTTCTGCTGCCTTTGCAGTGAACCAGGGAGGTGAACCTGAATCTTCCACGTCCCAAGTCATCACCCTGCCACCAGAGAGTACTTCACTGAATGCCATTGCATAATGGACAGAAAAGCAAGTGTTTCCTCGCTCCTGCTTTGCAGGCTTGTCTAAAGCAAGCAAGGATTGTGCTTTATGATATTTCTACAGAAATGTCATTTCCCTGCATATGTGTTTCTGTGCCAAAATTACAGGCATTGACTCTAGCAGACTTAGCCTGGGATTATAAAAAAAAGCTTCCTGGAGGCAGGCACCATACCTATTTCCCTGATTTCCCAGCAACTCAGACTTCCTAGCAAAAATCTGGGAACAATGATTCTTCCATCATTAAGAGTCAAAGCAAAGCAGAAGAAGATACATCTCAGAAAGCATACCGCCATGAAAGGGTGATAGGCTGAATGTGGCAGTGGGGCTTCCTCTCCGATTCCCTAAGACGAATGAAAGCATCGATTCAGAGTCCTGGGATTTCAAAATTATTTCCTTAGGACTACTGTTTGTCAGGGACATTTCAGCTACTTACAAGAACACTGCTCATTTCACACTCTAGATTACATATGCGGCAAGGTCCACATCACAGCACATAATTTCTCCAGCTAATACAAAGCATCACAGGCTGTAGATAGATGTTTACTTGTAGGGGTGTCCCATAATTCACAGAAAGATTCAGCTGTTCTGTCTAAGAGGGTCAATTTCTCAGTCTACAGCCTCATTTACAATAGCAATTCTAGCCTGGATATGGACGCTTAATCTTTTTTTCATTATTATTATTCTTTCTGAACAATAGCAATTTCTAGGATAAGGATACACCACACTAATCCCTTCTTTTCTCTATGGTTGCATAAATTATTAAGGTTGTATCTTGTTTTGTAGGAGCCACTACAGCTGATATTTGACTGTTTAATAAAACAAAAAACAAACAAAAAAACCCCTTTTTCATCTCAGCTTTAGCGTTTTATTAAATGGCATCAGGAGAAAAAAAGGGATATATAAATCATTTCCTGTTACATATTCAACTACTGGAGAATGACAAAAAGAAAAAAAGAATGCCTACTGTGACAAAATTTGACCACAAATATGTACATTCATACCTTATTTTGATCTTTATAAAAAATGTGATTTATGGTCTTGACTTCTAAGGCCATGGGCTGTTGAATAGGCTAGCCTGGGACAAGTCAAGCTATTCTAGTTTGAAAGACCTGCAGACATGTCTTGAAATCCCTGAATAATGAGGTAATCTTACCACAAGAGTCGAAAATTTACATTAAGATTATTTGAGATTGACTCTGACTCTCTTTGAATTCAGAATCTTCCAAACACTCAGTCCTCTTGTCAGTAGAAGTGAATTTGATGACTCCAAAAGAGGAGGTGGGATGACCTTCCTGCCATGGGAGAGGGAAGGAAGGAGGGGAAGTCTCATAGGGCTGAGGCTGCTGTTGAGACTGTCTCTATTTCTCCTCTTCCATCTCATTTTATATGTGTGTCTCATCCCCATCCCTGGTTCACTGATATTGTAGAAATATTATACCACTAAGTGCAATGTGCCACAGCCTCCCCCATACCTGGCCTGATGGACCTGTAGTGAACATTACAGATGGAAAGTGTGTGCAATAAATATGCTGAAAATTTTCACTTTTTTGCCATCTCTTTGTTGAATCTTTCTGAAGGTGATGGCCACTTACCTGGAGCCAGACTAAGTCTGATACTCGTGTGTTCATCAAGCCGACAGCAGCTTGGTATTCCTGTTGTGAATTTTTCCGGGGCAAAGTTATGTACAAATGAATAAATTAAAGATCCGTTTGAAATGCAACAGTCTCTGTAGATTGTGTAGAAGCAATAAGGTTTTAAAGAAAAGAAATGGATCTGGAAATACCAAGGTTCAATGTGTGCAACAGTCCCAGCATGAGCACGAGAGGGTTTCTTAATTAAAGGAAGGAGGGCAGGCAGCCTGCTATCACAGTGTGGGGTCTGGAAGTACTCTGAAGATGGCACTTTACGATCACGAAATGTGCTCGTTTGACAAAGATGCCTGCCTGCCTGCCTGGTTTTAAGAGGTGATTATCTATATGGCAAAGGATCACATCAGCAAAACTCCTGAATGCGACTCTCGGCTGAAGCCTGCCCAGATCCCGGAGGGAGCACACAAGGGCAGCATGTATTAAAATGAGGTTGCTCTTGTAGTTTTGGTGGAACAGCTCCCTGACATTGCATTTGGATCACAGCTTACCCAGTGCAGTTAACTTCTCCTAAAAGTGCCAATATGAGAAAAGAACTTCAGAAGAATACCGCTTAGGGTATAAATAAGATCTATTGTGCCATAAGCGGCAAGCAGCAGCAACGAAGAGGCCAGGCTGCCTTTTGAACATTGCATGGCTGCTTTGTATATGTGTAACAGCATGGGACTCGGCAGGCATTTTCAGCTTCTGTGATGGTGTTCGACTGTTGAGAGAGCAAGACAGAGAGGGACACTGGGAAGGTAACAATTTAATGAAAAAAGAGGCCTGTGTGGGACAAGCTGTTGTCCCAGCCCCTCTGGAAAGCTTTTCTTGGTTAAATCCATTTCTAAAGACATGTATTTTTTTGGTAGTTTTAGTCTTTTTTTGGTTCCCTTCCCCAACCTTGGACGTTGTGATGATAAAAAAAAGACTTTGAAAGTTCAGGTCACAGGCAACATATGTGTTGCTACTAAGGAACACCTTTGCAGAGCGTATTAAGCAACCTCTATCCTAAGGGCTGCTGTTATTCCCACTCTGTGGTCTCCCTTCTCAACACACAGACTTCCCATCACTGTAATTTGCCTTTACACATCTGGGAAAACTGTCCTCAGTGATCAGTTCAGTAGAAATACCAAGAGACAGGCAGACAGACAAATGTGTTGCTGGGGCCATGCCCAAGAGTGAGGCCGAAAGACAAAGTCCAAGGTTTTTATATTACAATCAGTACAGCAGTCTGGATGAGACTGGTTAATATGCAAATCAGGTGCAAGACAATGGTTTCCACCTCTGTGGGACTCACTACAGAAAAGAAGTGAGGCGTAGGTGTATGGAGTGGAGTGTTTGTGTGAGCATCTGGCTGTTTACAGAGGGGACTAGTTGAAGCCCAAAGCTTTGGATCAGCAGGAGAGTGGTTTGGGGCTTTTTTTGAGCAATATTTTCTGTTCCATATTTTTGTGTGATATTTAGGCCATATGAAGCTATTGTTGTGGCCCAGGTTTGGGCTCCTCCCTGAAATGTTCATGAGGCCTGAAACCGCTTTAGACATGAAAGATACAGCTATTCTCTTCTCTGATATTCAGGTATCTGCAGCTCAGAGGTGCTATGTCTGTATTCTTTCTTCTCTGTGAAAACACTGTGATTCCTTATTACAAATATCCTGAAATCAGTATCGTGACTCAAATAGTAATTTAAATGGGAAATTAAGAAGTTTGTTCCCAACACCATAGTGTAAAAAATTTTCAAAGGAGAGCATTACATTGAAAAAGAAGGTAATGCACAAATATACAGAGATGTGGACATACAGAAAATATTTTATACCACTGTTTAGACACATCAAGGTGTGGACAGATTGTGTTCAATCTGTGAAAACATATTTTTCCTGTTTCTGATTAGTTTTATTTTTAAAAGAATATTTTGATGAAAAATGGAATCATTGCAAGGTCCATGTGTTAATAAAACACCAAACCAGGTGTTTAAACTATAAGATATTGGGATCAGTAGAACGACTTACCTGTTAAATGTTGAGTACTTAAATGGATTGACGGAGTGGGGTACCTTGTTCTCCAAAGAACAGAACTCTTAATTTCTTTGTTAATCAGTGTTATCTCATTCATTACAGTTATAATGAGCATTCACAAACAGCAAATCCTCTCCTTCTTATCTCTCAAAGCATATGGTCCTAGCAAGGAATCAAGGTAACAGTAGCAGAATGCAGATATCCTCTAAATTTAGGATGCTGAGTGGTTATGTCCACAAGAGCTGAAGGGAACCTTAACAAAACTTAACATTTTATTTACCTTGATATTGTCAAGAAAAACTAATTTTAAAGCACACCTATCCATTCATCCTTTGACAACCTATGAGTGAGTAGACCATTATTTTCAGGCAATTGACTCTCGGTCCTCAATAATGCAGTTATTCCAAAAGCCACAGCCTATAACAAGGGATAGAATTTGTCGGGAATCTTCCAATAAAATGTTTTTCATTGAAAATGCCAGTTAGTAGGAAAAGTACTTTTCACGAGTTTCTGCTTCAGTGGACCTCTTTGTGCAATTTGTTTTAAAAGAAAAAAAATCAAGATTTTCAAGCTAAAGCATTTCCTTTTGAAACTATTTCCAGACAAAGCAACTTAATGTTTTAAAATATCAGCTAAAATACAGCTTAGAAAGATAAAAATGAAAAGCATTGCAAAATCATGTAACAGAAATATTTCATTTTTCTCAGCTGTAATTATTACTGGTTTA
>VFFE01007070.1:990199-1069482 GCA_008921705.1 Burhinus oedicnemus | reverse complement strand
AATTTTTTTTTTTTTTTTTGACATGTGGAATGCTGGGCCTGAATATGAGATAAAAAAATGTTTAAGATTCTCAAAAACTTTAGATGGGCGGAAGATATTATTCTTTTAGGATAAAAATTCACACTTTTTATCAGTGACATCATGGTATACAGACAGGTCAAAACTCAGATCCCAGAAGATCAGTAGATATGTTTCTCTTGTTGATTTCGTTGACACATTAAACGTTTGTCCTTTGTTTGGTCACAGCATCTTCCTCCATATTAGTTTTATGTGGACTTGAGAGTCTAAATCCCCAATTTAAAATTCCCTTGATCCTTGCACTTTGAACGTTGTTAGTTGTAGTGCTATTTATCAAACATACAATTTTTGAAGTTCTACTGAAACTGCTTCCCAAGAGAAGTCTTTTCTTCTTCAGGCCTGACAGTACCATAAATTATTTTAAGGTGTTATAACCTTCTATATTTACTAGTGAATTATACTGCTAGTTAAAAAAGGCTCTATGTTTCTGAAAAGTCTCCTATCTGATTGTTTGCTGGAAGCAACATTGTGGAGAGAAGACCCAGCCATTGGTTTTGAGCTCTGATATCATCTCATAACAAATGGTCTCAATTAAAGGCAATTCAGTGAAGTCTATGGAAATATAGTCATTTATCAAAACCTGAGAAAGACATGCTTTGTGAACACAATTTGACTTCATTTTACAAGGTGCAAAAAAACATGCAATATAAATACAACAGAAAAATAAAGTCACAGCAGGTAGAAAACAACAGAATACAATACATAGAAGACATGTTTTTCCTGCACTTGAAATTTCTTTCCCAACTTCATTAACAATTTGCAAACTCCTTACTTATAGTAAGTACTTGAATGAGAGTTCATTTAGGTCTATGTCTAGTCTGTTTTGTTTCTGTAAAATCTATACTTAATGCCACCTGAGTAAGAAGTTACAGGCGAGGTGAAGAACCTGAAAAATTAAACAATTTTACATTATGAAAGGAAACAGCCCTCCTGTCAAAACTCGGCTGTTTTTTGAGGCATGGAAATTGAACATCACTGCAATTATTATCGTAGTCTCGTTCAGCTCCTTAGGAATCATAAGAAAAGGAAGATGACTCTACGATTCTATGATGACATGATAACATGATAAGAAGCAGTATTTGCTATAGTTGTACTCATCTACAATTTAATAGCAGCTTCATAAAAGCTACCTCAAAATCAATGTATGTATTTCGGACAGAAATTAATGTGTTACATCAGAGGCATTCTTCTAAGTTACTATTATTATAAGTTGGTTTGCTGCTTCCTTCTCATCCACTAAATTTCTGCTATCAGAATCATAGGTCCAAAGAGATACATGGGCTGTGAAGTCTTAAAAATGCATTAATGGATTGATAGGGTCTTCTGTGAATGGATTGCAGACCATTGGTGGTGCTCAGACAGAGGAAGTTTTGTATCAGGCATTTCTAACTACTCAGCCTGAGAATAGAAGTAAATATGTGTAAACACAATATCAAGACCCATCTGCTGGAAATGTCCCCATAGGAAAACAATCTGCAAATCTCCATCAAATTTTGCCCCTGTTTTCAGCACTACCTAAGGGGAAAGGCCATTGTCCAGTGAAAGGCAGGAGGATGCTTCTAGCCATGGACCACAGCCCTGATCCAGCAAAACTCCCCTTAATTCCTTCCCTTCCCAACAAATAACTGCAGTATGTGCTTAACACCCACCCTGTAGGATTCGGACATATGGCGAAAAGGACTTCAGTGAATCAAGGCCAAAATATCTAATGTTGTATTTAAGCGTCTCACTTTAAGGCAGGCTGGTTTGAAAATGTTTTTCTAGTTCCTCCCCAGGCTGCTTGGCATGTTTTTGGCTGCTGCAAGCCAATAAATAACAAAAGTAACAATCATAATAAATAGTAAATATTTAATAACGTAAGAACAACATTGCTGAGTACACAGCATTTTGAGTGACAGATGTGTATTTGTTAGTGATATTAACTAAATGGAGAGTGCCTTGCAGTTACTTTAATAGTCACAGAATTAATCACACAGATTAATAATGCTGCCACTCATGGAGGGAAAATGATTTCTCCATAGCACTGCCTTTCTTCTTGCTAAGAATATTTTCAGCCAAAATACATGGCGACGCAGGAGCAAGTACCCCAGCTTCTTAAAACTGTTTTTTTAAGTTTTTACACATTCACTTCATTTTTCCATGCAAATAGGATGTGGTCCTTATGCTGGGAAGCCAAAATCTGTTACTCAGCCCCCTGCCTGGTGCAGTGGGGATTGCTCATCTGATGCTGCACAATGGGAGTGGGAGTTTCTCCACCGAAACATGTCCTGCAGTATCTGTAAAACAGCAGCATGTGAAAAAGGATTAAATATTTTTTCTCTCGCTCAAGAGAAGCACCTCTTGAACATGAAGGTGGTTGAGACTTAGGAAGCACAGCACAGAAATGCCTTAGCTAATTCTCGATGTAGTAGACAGAAAGGAGATTAGCACAGCAGTTTGCCAAGGCTAATATAACCTGTCCTTGGGAAGGAGCACTGCACACTGTCCTTTTCCCTCGCCAGACTATAAAGGAGACAAACTGACCCATACTGAGCCAAAGTCAAGGGCAGTATTTCGTTGAATAAGCTTTTACAGTTCCCGTGCTATCCCTGCAATTGCAGCTGGTTTCCACACGAAGCTCATGCGCACTGAATGGATGACTTGGTATCCAGTCAGATTCCAACCTGTAATGGGTTTAGCCTGAAAACAGTAGTTTGAAAACTCAGGTTGTGTGTTCAAACACCTGTATTTGATGCAGTGTTTTCTGGGCCATATAAAGGCCAGTTGAAACTGTGTCCAGTAACAACGTTATATCCTACAGGATCAAAGTACTGTGTAACACCAAGTACTAAATAAATTATGGTTAGACTGCTGGGAGAGAAAGCAAGGTCACTAGCTTTCTATGAGAAAGCTTCACTTTGGAGTTAATAGTCTGCAGTAGCTTGAAATGAGGGATGCAACCTGCTAAATTGAAGCTAGTCTTTTATGCATACATCAGGTGCCAGGAGAGTTTTACACACACTCAGAGAACCTTGAATTGCCTTTTGAAAATAAAGTAGATTTCCTTTGAAAATTGAAAGTTTAAAAAAATACCCTCCTGTGCTACAGGTATGATATGAAACAATTCCTTTGCAGACCAGACCTTCCAACAACCATATTGAATAACAAGTCACACATCATGCAGCATTACATCAAAGTAAAATTCCAAAATTTAGTGTAATTCAGCCAGGAAGGACTGATACATTTCAAGATGGGATTTGATCATTGATAAAATACTGCATTATTCCTTTCAGTGAGTCCTATAATAAACCTTGCTTAAAAGAAAAATAAAAAAAAAAAAAAAAAAAAAAAGAAAAAGAATGAATGAAAGAATGAATGGCAGCATCTTGTTTGTATTATTCTAATTGGAAAATTATTTTCACTTAAAAGCTACTTCTTAGAAGTATTTTCAAGCATAATAAAAATTATTTTCTCCACATGTAAAAATGTCTTTTTGTTGACCTTGTTTTCCTTCACCAAAACCTGCGTACAAAATCTTACCAAAATCTGGATGCTTCCTAACAGAATCTGAGGATCTGAGGAGGGAAAGCAAACAGCCAATACTTTTATTAAAATGAAAATAAAGAATTTCAATGGATCCAATATCATCCACTTCTCAGACAAAAAGGAAATAACCTATCTTTCAGTTTTAAATGGAGATTATTTAGCTGAAAGTTAGACCACCAGGAAGAGAGGAGCCTTATGTTGCTTTCCAGGGCTCCAGAGAATCATTTAAACTGGAGGAAGCCCTAAAATATCCCGTGATTTTCATCATCGACTTCTACAAACAACTCCATCAATGTTTTGTCCATTCCAGTGGCAGTGGGCAAAATCCAGTGATTCATTGGTAGTACAGGCCCTAACATCCCTTCAGTCCTCCTCACCATTAATTTCCCAGTATACATTATTCTCTAAGCTCAGTTAAGGGCAGCACTGAGCCCCATTAAGTAATGATGCTCTGCGGTGAACGGGCAGTAGAAAAGTAGATAAACTAAGAGCCTGACCAAAGCTCATTGCAGCAAATCAGATTTCTTTTATACTAAAGACCAGCTGAAGCATCTCTGTCCCTGCCTACATTCCCTAATCCCTGACATACATGAGCTGCTGCCACCAGTGCTGTCTCCTGAAGGTGTGAACCTGCCTTTGAATCAATGAGCTTCAGAAACAGCTGCAACACTAAGTTGTCTGACACCTTTTAAAGAAAGGGGGGAAAACAGTTGAGCAGTTGATTGCTACAGCTCTAGGTGTTTCAGTGTTTTATGTAATTGTGGAAAAGCCTAGCAGAATAAACCAAAATATTGTTATTGTGGTGGAGAGAGGCAAGTCTGCCTCTATTCAAAGGAAGAAAGAGTCTTAGATTGCCCAGGTCAGACACTTAGATTGTCCAAATAAAATATCTTCCATTTTTATTATTATTTTGGAGAAAGGAAACCTTGTTTCATCTCATTTAAAATCTAAAAGTTGTAACAGGCACTGTGCATTTAGATCTATGTAGTTAGTCTTTCTTTCATATTCCTGAAGGAAAAAAGAAATAGTGAACAAAGAAACAGGACAGAGGAGCTGGCTGTGTTCCTGTTCCTGACAGACCTTCAGAGGGACAGAAGATGTATCCTAACTTCAGCCTTGTAATGCTTCAGCATCTTGTCTCAGCTCCCCCTGTAGCCGATGAAGAGCACAGACTAATCACACAAGGAGCGACTGCTCTTATCCAGACATGGGTGCATATGCTGCTTATAAAGTAGGTACAGCAAAACCTGCTGAATTTCTCCTTCTCTCCATTGAATATAGGGGAAGATTAGAAAGCCAGATTGGCCTGGACATCTCCGGTTTAGACAGCAAATGTCAAGTGAGATGAATACAGCTCTTGGCATATTAAGTTTTTCTTGTGTAAAATGATCCCTATCACAAAAATTGAATGGTAAACCAGCAGATTTTCAAAAGCCTGTAACAGAGGTGAGAGACCGGATGACAGTCTGGCAGTGTCTTTACAAAATTGTCAGTGTAGAGGGGATATTCTAAGAAGAGCTAGCTAATGCTCCAAATCAGAAAACTTCATCATATTTCCTTTACGAGTGTACCTAGCCAGGAAAACTCCTAGTCATTCACTGCTCTGGAAGGGAGGATTTCTTTAAGTGTCGTTGGGAACAGAGCAAATATCTGAGACATCCCCCACAGAATGTGTGGGAACACAGAAAAGCTCATCAGGATCTCACATGCTAACTGGAATGAGAAACCGAAAGTCGTGGAAAAAACAATGAAGTCCTCGGGAACTTGCTCAAAGCCATGTTCTGGGGTCTATGGCACCCAGAGTTACCAACAGGACTTCAGCTCTACTTTTCTCCTTGCCTCAGACTCCTTTAATTGTTCCTCTTTAAATAGGCAATGTATCCCTGGTCATATTCCCTGAACAGAAGATGCAAGTGAAAAATTAGCTGTTTGGTACCCTTCCACTAAGGGACAACATTGATCTACTATGGTGACAAAACCAGAACAGTAACCTGAGGAGAAGACAATGGAATCAGAACTTGATCATATCCAAAGATCTGGGCGTTCCCTCCATCATTACATGCTCTGTTAGAAAACCCTTATAAAACTGTGGTGCAGTGTGAATCTACCACCAGGTCTTCTTTTGTCAGTTCATTACCATGTTCTTCCTTGTCTTATGCTGTCTGCTCTTGAGAAAGTTAATAACATTGTTATTATCAGTAGAGTTCTGCATGGATTCACAACCTCTCCCATGAGTCCCTAAACAAACACGTTAAGCTGCTGCAGAATTTCCCTATGTATGTGAAAAGGAAAATGCCACAGAATTTTTGTTTGCTTGAGAACAGACACAAAATGTTTGGTTAGCACTTCTCTCTCTGCTTGCTTGCAAAAATAATGAGCCCTTTCCATGTAATGTATTTTACCAGATTATGCAGAAGTAGCAGGTTCCAAGTCCTAGTCCACATATGTCCACTGAAACTAATGGATCTGTGAAAGTTCACGTGAAGAGAGCTCCTGAGTACATGGAGACTTGTGCTCCTCACACTGCCTTGGCTCAGTGGAATCAACCGTGTCTTCTTTTACACAAATTTCATGCTGAGGCAACTCAATTTCAGACTTAAAATGCAAGTTGACTCAGGACAATCATCTTTAAAAGAGACTTTTCTGTTTCACATAAATTAAAGAAATAACGAATTCATATGAATGGCATGTTGTAAAAAGGGTTAACCTAAGTAGTATGGCAGCTCAGTAGCTTGGTTCTGTGTCCAGGTGTGAATCCTTGACACAAAGTAAAAGAAACAGAAAATCTGAAGTCATTCTTCCCTTGCTTCTATCCTTCCAGCCTTCATCAATCACCATTTCAAAGACATTTTAACAACAGGTTGCATTCAGACCATTATGTTTAACAGCAGCTGATGAGTTCAGTCTCCATGTGTCTGTCTAATCTCTGCTTTTAATTTAGGCTTTGACCCAAAACAGCAAGATGAGCACAAGAAACTCATAGACATCCAGGCTGGTCCCTAGCATATCATCATGCAGGCGTATCACACATGATCTGCTTTGCTGTGTGGCAGCTTCTGGCAGGGGCTCCTCTGCCTTTAATTAAGCAAAGGCTTCAGCAGGGGTTTTTTGGAAGCAGGATCAATTGCTCTTCATCTTCAGAGCACAAAGGTGTTTTGGTGGGCCTGCTGATAGTTTGTCTGTTCACCACCTAAGGAACTCTGAAGTGAGAGCAAGTAATTCCAGATCAGGGCATACAGATCACTCAAAGCTCCCTGCCAGAGCGGATTCAGAACATGCTGGATGCAATCCTAGCATCTGATACTGACCCAGTTTTTTTGGTTTATTCCTATACCTGAGACATTGTTTTGACCGGGATGGGTGTGGAGACTGCTATCCACTCCCTTTCCAGCTCTTCAAAGTGTTATGATAGGCTCCATGGAAACAAACAGTATCAGTGATGTTATTCAGAGTTCGAACTAAAAGTTTCTTTAGATCCTTCTTGGGTTTGTTTGTTTGTTTGTTTATTTTGGGGTTTTACTACTCACCTTGGCTTAACTGCATGGGGGACTGCACTGCTTTTCATACAGATGCAAACCTAGAGTAGCTGTGACATTTTAAATGAAGTTACTCCACTCTTACATTTAGGGAAATGTTCTGGAATGTTTTCTGAAAAAAAAACCCACCCCAAACTGAAACTCTGTCCGAGATATTTAGATTTTTGATTTATAGCAACTTATCCAGTTTACGCTCCAGTTTTTCCTGGCATTATAGTGGGGAAGGAGGGGACATTTGAAACATTTTTGTTGACTTTTTTTTCCAAGGGTCATGAAACAATCGCATCACAAAACAGCACCGTGTCTTCATGAGCACTGCTCTTAAAAAATTATATAGCAGCAACAGCTACTGGAATCAGGCTCTGTATGCTCAACACTGCAAATAAATCCCTTAAGTAAGAACTTAGCTGCACAGATAGGTGACAGGAGAAGAAAACACAGACAGATAAAGTCGCTGAGTGTGTATAGCAGAGGAGTAAGAGAACCAGGTAGAGGCTACAGAAATCCTGTTTCATAGTCTGCCTCAGATGATGCTGTAATTTCTCCTAAAATGCTCATTTAAGCCCAGACAAAACGGTCTGATTTTTGAGAGAAGCCTCCTCCCAGATTTTTAAACCATCCTTCAAATCCATGAAATTCTCTCAGATTTTGCTTCCAATGTGAGTGACTGCTTTGGTGTGTGTTTCTTCCAGCTCTGCTTCTTATGATTATGTAACACATGTAAAAATTGAAAATATACAGTTAAATGTCTGAATGTTCCCTTGATTTTAATAAGATCTAGATTAAATGACAGTAATAAGCAGCCTTTTGTGCACAATTCTTCCAGAAGAGTTGCAAAAGCAGTACTAAAAAGCACTCTCTCAAAAACTGTAACTTCAAAGTAAGGTAGGAGGCTCATTGTGGTTTCATCTTCTTCCAAATGCCCTATTAACTCTATTAAGCTTGAAACCTCAAATCAGTCACTACTTCTGTGATCCGACCAGCCAAAATGTTACTTGTTCTGCCAGCTGATGGGAGCTGGCAACTACTTTTTGCCTTTTGCTACAGTTTCTAATTCCATTTAACCAACACAGTACAGCAAAAAGGAGCAGAGTCTTCATCTGCTTTGTTCATCCTCAGCAAAATTGTCAGCCATTTCCCAAAGCCCTTCTGTTTACACTAGTTCATTAAAACAAAGAATTATGTAGGATATTTTCTGCAGTCATATTTGTTGTGGAGTTGCTGCAGGGGGTCCTATGGGGAAATTGTCCTGACAGCTTTGATGCAGAAATACTGTAATATAGAGATTATAAAGCTGATATTACAGAACATCAGCTTCTTCTCCAGTGATTATAAAATATACAGTTTACCAAAGCACAGGGAACTCAAGAATTCCTGAGTGTTCTTCATGGTAGACTGTAAAAATAAACAATCCAGACTGACAAAAAAAAAAAAAAAAGAAAAAGTAAAACTCTACTAGATTTAATAAAGAAGCGATAAGTCATTAGACAAAAATATAGGGAATTTGCATGTTTAGGTTTTACTTCCTTCTGCACCTCTTTGTGCCTGGTGTTCATGTCTGACTATTGGTGTCTCCGCTACTTTAATTGATCATTTCATAGCAAAAACATATGGCGTAATTGGTTCAGAATTATTTAAAATAATTTTTGTGTTTTGATTTTTCAGCAGACAAAACCCCCTTTTTTAGTGAAATAATATATATATTCCAATGAAAAAATATTTAAATAATTTTAATATTAGTCATTGATTGGATTTGGTATATGTTTTTAACATGGTTTATATTTACCTTTTACCTTTGAATCACAAGAAGCAAAACATTCTCCAGCACTATGTCAATTAAATATTTCAGCTAGTGCTACCACCTATAGATGGTTGAGTTCAGGCCACTACAGCCTTCCTTTACATTTGTCATGCTTTTTTCCCCATGCTAATCAAGCTTTGCAGTCTTCCTTGTGCTGTTTGCTCAGTGATTTCATTTCTTCCCCTCCAGTCTCTTCCGCAAACTCATTTAGCTACACTGCCATCCCAGTATAGCTGTCTCCATCAGTACTATCTGCTCTTACTCCTCTGCTAGATCAGTAAATAAGTAAACAGTTGAGAGCTGTGTAAAAAGTTATGTGACCAGCTTTCTATGAAAAAACAATGATCTCTTCTCATATTTATTCTCACCTCTCTTAGCTCTGCAGTCCGTTATGGATAATGATAGAAGAAATTGAAATAGCTTAATATTGTTTAGTTTAGAGAAGAGCAGAATCAGAAAACTCACAATATAGAGAGACATGACCTGAGGAAGGTAAATCTGACATTCTTATTTACTCTCCCAGAACAAAGAAATTATTCTGTCCAGATGTAAAATGCAGAGGATGAATTACTGCTCCACAGAGCACGCTCTGGGGCTCACTGTCACGAGATATTGAGGGCGAGATAAAAGTGCTGCTTACAGAATTAGCCAGTATAAGTACAGTGCCATGAAGAAGGAGAAATACGGTGGTGAGCAGATCAGCCAGTGCATGCGGGGGATCTCCCTTTATTTATTACAAGCCCCTCTGGCCCTGGCAGTTCTCCTTTCCCACCCCATGCTGGACTCCGTAACTATGACCAGACAATATTACCCTTAAGCAGTGCAAATTGCCTAAACCAAGGTATAATTAAACTGCAGTTTATTGTCCTTAGGATCATTAATTTCCCAAAGAGAGAACAACTGGACCCACCTTTTATTTTTCAAAACCTCTGATTGTGTTTTAAGAAACGGGGACATAAGGAGTTGGAAAGGCTGAGATCTCTGCACCCAATATCGCTGAAACCACGGTCAAGTTTAGCAGGCAGAGGTGCCTCACTGGTCAAGAAGCATAAGAGGACACACAGAGCAGCTCATGTGTTTGCATCCCGAAGGTGCTTCACCAGTTGAGAGGCAGCAGACAGCGACAAAGCACAGAAGCCGTTACATGTCTCCCTAACAAGTACAAGACACCGCTCTGAAAACTGATCAGTCCAGTGTGTCTCGTGGCCATTAAAGCAATCACAGAAGAAGACGACTTTGAGAAGGAAATCCATAATTCATGTGCCTCTTCGTAAGATCTGATTTGAAGGAACTGGAACATGATATTGTTAATATTTAAGGTAAGATTTGAAGATGAAAGGAACAGGTGTCTGAGATAGCCTTAGATTCCTTCACAGGCTGCACTCAGCAGACAGATCTGTGACTTTACCTTTACTGCAGCAGGTCAGCTTATAAGCTGCTACAACCAGGGGAAGTGTTACTTTTGATTTTGCATTAGTCCATAAACTACTTGTAAAACACCTGTGAAATTTCTACCTTTGGTCTGCCTTTTCAGTATATCATTCCTATTTTATGGAAGCAAAAAAAAACCCTCTGAGTTTCAGAGAAGAAAAAAAATCAGATAATCTATGAAGAAATGAGAACACAATTTAATATGAACTGATTGTACAGGTAACATCAACTTACATTAGAACCTAATGGTGTCCCTCATTTCCAGGGTTGTTACAAATCTCATAATTTGTAAAGTATTTCTTAAATTTTCAGCTTTTAATTTTTTTCAGAATCAAGAAACTACAATGTTTTACAAGTTTTGATAATAAAAAGTAGAGCCAGCACCAATAATATACATTAGTGAAGGTTAAGATATCCATCAAAGAACTAAGCACTGAAATCTCATTAATTGATTTTCTTGATTTTCTTGAAGATGTATGCAGGGTATCATCTCAGCATTCAAAATGAAAAAGGAACAAAAATAGATAATCTTTTGTCTGTTAATCTCTTTATTTTTTTTTAAATTGTTCTCTGAAGAAAAGGAGGACAACAAGAGGTAACTTCATCTTACCCTGGTGCAAAGATCCACCAGAACAGATGTTGGTGGTGTGTGCCCAGACTCAGCTCTTCCAGCTTCTACCCAAACCCTCAGGTATCGTGGGCAAGCTTGAGATCTGCACCCTTCAACATTAAAGCCGTAGTCAGGCTATTTGATTTCAAAAACCCTAAGTCACAGTTTTTACAGAGTGCTCTTGCTGCAAACCTTTGCTTTCCAGCTATATACATTTGCACTGAGACTCAGACTTACCATTATTCATCTGCCTCTTCCTAACATACCAGATGACTCTTCCACTACCTAAAATATGAAGTCTCTCCAGAGTTCCAGATTAAATGCAAGGGACACTGAAAAAGAGCAATAGTGTGCTCACTTGCAGCTATGCAAATGACAAAGGCAATGTATCCCTCAACTAACTTAAGTTTAGAGTCTGGAAAATTTGGACAAAAGTTTGCTCGTTTCCTTCCTTCCTCCTCTTCCATCTTTTGTCATATTGATACCAACCGTTTTAATTCAGTCAGTATCCATTAGCACAGTAATTATCTGAAAGTTTAGAGCTCAGACTAGCAAACAGCAACTACTTTTTAACAGCCTTCACCAGGTTACTTAGAAATGACTAACAACATCCACAAAAGTTTTCTACACGGCTGCAGTTTCTCCCGAGGCAGACACTTCAAGCTTCAGTTTCAAGTCTGACTGCAAAATGCCTGTCGTCTAACTCTAGGTCAGATCTCAGAGTGAACACAGAGCCTGAAAAGCCTTGTACTTCAATGCCATTTATTTTTTTATTTCCATCTTTTCTTACATAGGCCATATCCCTGTATTAGTTGCACTTATTAAAGTCTAGAGCACCACCAGGTAGTCAGTGGAATAATCAAAGATCAGTATCACTGTAACCAAAAGCACAATACAATTTGTTATTTTCTATTGACATAAGAAGCACCATGAATATTTATAACGCTGAATAAATACATTACACTTAGATAGTGCTACCTTGTATTTCTAAAGTGCACTACTCATATATAAATGTACTCAGCATAATAGTTATAAAGAACAGCATTCAATTCTAATGCAGAACATCTCAATATATCAGACTGTTAGAAAACTGCATGAAAAAAGGGGAAGATTGCTGGAGAATTCTGGTTTACTAACTGACTTGCTGGTCTTGTATAAGCAAATGCATGTAGCTAGGAATTTTCAAAGACAAAACCTCTCATGAATTAGTCCAAATTCTTTAATGAGCTTAAAAATTTCATTCTCAGTCTGAATTCTCAGACTGCTAAGGTTCACATTCTTTTTTGGTTTTATTCTGGGTACTGGCCTCTTCCATTTTATGCAAATATAGGTGGTTATAAATAGAGACACATACACTTGCACAAAGATTCTTAATAAAAGATGGTGAATAAAAGCTTTTATGAAGGTCTGTGTGTACAATTTATAGCAATATGCCAAATGAGAAACAAAAAAGCTGGCAGGAGTTCCTTCCTTCATCTGTTTGACAAGAACAAAGGAGACAGCAGAAGATTACACACAAAGGAGATTTTAAATGCAGAATACAATCTCTAAAACAAATCTTAAAATAACACCTCACTTGTACAAAGGAGACAATTCAAACCCGACTTGAATAATCAGGTGCTCATTTTAAAGAGGGAGATGGTTATCTAATGATCTTGGTCTCCCTAAGTAGATTATCTGACCTCTGTGAAGGATGATCGTTGGGTTTCTCTACCAAGTTCAACAAGTCATTTACTAATTCTGTTTCTGCATCGTGTGCTGTTAAACAGTTTGGCAGCTGTGAGATTAAACGTAGGTCTGACAATACCAACCATGTTACAGCCAAAGTCAGGTATTTTTTCATGTAAAGCCATTTTTTTACAAATTCCCAAGTGAAACTTCTTAGATAACGTTCTCTGCGATGGAAACAGAAGCTCAGTATCTGGTGGCCCCAAACCAGACAAAACACATTCAGGTCATCACTCTTGTTGACACAAGGTCAGAACCACTATGTGACAATGCCAAAAAATATAGGCCACTCCTGTTCTGCCAACAATGGTGGGGGGAAAAAAAGAAGAAAAAAAAAAAAAAAGAAATAAACACTGTTAAGTTGGAGGGGCATGTCCTTATGGCACAAGAACAGGACTAGCAGGAGGGGCAGCCAGAGAGGACCTCTCCTTAGCCATCCATTCCACCTCAGCTCAGCTCTGTTGCAATCCCACTATTGAAGCTGGGATGGGTGGACTCTTTCAACCCACTGAAATCTCCAAGAGGTTTGAATCCTGGAATGATGCAAAGACAGCCCAAGCTTGGCTTTTGATAAAACCATAAAATATTTCTAGATGCCAGAGCTGAGAGCTGACAGGATTGGTGGGTGTTGAAGGCCATTTTTCATTCCTCCTCATCCTCCTGGCTCCGCCCTGCCCAGCCCCAGAGGACACATCCTTCTCATGGCCTTTTTTCTCTTGAGCAGCGGGGTGGTGCAGAGCTCTTAGTTCCCTCAACTTGGGAACACAGCTTCATTTTCAAGTTTCTGAAGCTGGCAAAAAATGGGCCACAGACTCAAAGGATGAACTTTATTCTGTCCCAAGACACATGTCAGCATTAGGAGATGCTGTTTACTGACATGCTGGGATTGTTTGGGGAGGGGAAAGTTGCTGCAGCTTGTTGGTTGATTTGCTTTGCTTTGCTTTGCTGAGTGCAAAGAGGGTTGGAGGTTGGACTAGATGACTTTTAAAGGTCCCTTCCAACCCAAACCATTCTATGACTCTAGGAGGGTTCTTTGCGTGACTGGAACACGTGCTTCATTACCATTACATGTAGAAACATGTAATGGTAATGATGGAGATTCTCATGGAGAAGCTTGAAAACGTGTCCGAGTTTAATTGATATCTTTGCAGAAGCTACCGAGAGACTGAAACAGCAATTCTGAGTGGGGGGAACTGGTCTTACCGTAAAACTGTTCTGGACTAAGGAGTTTGCTCAACTCTTAGTGAAATTCTGCCTGTTGCAGGACTTGCTGCCCACATTGCTCCCAGCACTGGTACAAGGACTCCCAGCATCTGCAGTCCAAGTAGTCAGGGTTGAGCTTTCTGTCTTCTTGTGTGGTCTTCTCCCTCTTTATGGAAATGGATGAAGGCCCCAGGGACCATTAGGAACCTGTCTGTATGAAGCATGTGCCGTACAGGCTATGCCAGGTACTCCAGTGCCTTAATACGTCTTGTTGTAAGACGTGTCACAAGCTATAGGGCTGGCTAAAAGCCTAAATCACTTGTATGATCAAAGGATATGTCAGGCCCAAGCTTTTTTTTACTTTAATGTGGTCATAAATAAACGTGATCTTCCAGATTTTATAGTGTTATTGGAAGGCTTAGTAACCCCAAATCTGTAGGGAACAGATTAACATTCCCTAATCCGCTTCAGATGAAATGAGTGGGGTAAACTCAATCCACTTTCCTTAATGGTTTAATGAGTCTGTTTGAAGCAGATTAAGAAGAGGTCGTGCAACCTCACTGTCTAGCAGAGGGACAGTAAGAAACATTTAATAGTGATTTGCAGAACAAGCATCTATTTAACTGCTGTGCTGATCAGTGACTTCTTTCAGCGAAGAGGAACCCGGATTGCAGTCATTTTCATATTAACAGTTTTAATAGTTTGGTTCAAACTTTTAAGTGTGAGATAGTTGTCCCTCTTGTAAAGTCCTTTCCAGTCTGCCCTCCATATTGTATCTTCTACCAACTGAGAAGAGGCCAACTCATTGTTCCCACTGTCCTGGTCCCCATTTTACTCGTTAAATTTTCAAGCAAGCACTTACAGTTTTCCTGTCGTTCTGTCCTGCTGTCCAAGAGAAGTTTCCCAAGGAACCCAAAAGCCACTTCATTGTCCTCTGTCAGTTCCTCTGTTAAAATGTTTTTCAGATACCCACAAAAAATATTGGCAAGAAGTAAATTGTGAGGCCATGACTTATTCTACTGTCAAATATTCTGTTGGATTCTGTTTTGCCATTCACCTGTTTTCTTTATTTTATTTTTTCATGGAACTGGACTTTATGTCACAAAAATTGGACTTCATGTTCACAAAGTCCTGCCTCAAGTCTAAAATTTATGAAGACTGTGGTAATACTACATAATGATCAGGACAGCATGAAATACTCCATACCATTTATTCTCCATGCATCTGGGATCTCGCCATGGGGATTTCAGAAGAACAGTGCATGCATTTCACATACTGTTTCTATTCGATGTTCCAGTAGTTTTTTGTGAGAGCTGGACTGTTCAGAAAGCGTTTCTGGCAGACAATGCTAAAATATTCACCGGTCTCTTAATCCAATTCAAACTCACATTTGCAAATTGCTTGCTTCCTTCCTAATTCTAAACGTCAGAGAGAAAATAATAGGTGTATGCCACCTTAATATTTGCTGTGTTACTTCTTTTAAAATACTGGAATTGCAATGTATGTGCATTTTTAAGTCTACTTCAATTATCTACAGTTAAACAAGGAATCACTATAGTGTTAAAATACCAGCCTGCTGACATACAAAAATTACTTCCTGCAAACATTTTATTTGCAGAGCTGTTTGATACAATTGAAGATTTTTCTGGAGCAGGAGAAATTGGGATTTTCCTGGTCTTGGGCCTATATTACACAGTATAGCTCTGCAAAAAGGATGCCAATTAGACTGCTGCACAGGGCCTGCTGAAGATGAAGCTTTGCAGTGGCCCAGAAGCACGTTCTTGGTACGTGATTTCTTGTTCAATGCTTGTCTGGGATCTCCATAAGTCTCATATGTAGTTTGGTATCATTGTTTTTCAATCAATAAAACCATTTATATCAAAGAACCTCTCCAAAAGCAGACTTTATGCTCTTACTGAGACTGGCATGAGCAATGAAGACAACCTATTTTATTGATGATATCTTGATCTCTGTCATAATTACAAAAGAATAGTAACAATCGGGGAAACTGCTTTGCAAGTCAACATCAGCTTCTGTTGCTTGGATTCCTGTTTTGTTTTGTTTTTTATCTTTTCAATATAGTTTGGGAAATAAAAGCAAAAGATGATATCTGAAAGGTCTATTCAAAGAGTGAATGGAGTTTTAGTAGAATACCTGAGAACATGTATAAGTATAAGCTCATAAGTAGTCCTGTTGAGTCACATTCCTGAAGTTATCATGTGGTTAAGTATATACTCTTAAACTGGGGTCAAAGCGAAGTTTGAAAGGCAGCCAAGTGGCTGAGGAACTAGATTAGGAGTGAAAAATTCGTCATCTAGTTTCTCCCATGAACAGAGGTTGTTACTGCAACCCTGTTCTTGTTTATTCTATCCTGATGCTATTCCTACTGAAGTCAAAGCGGGATTTCTTTAGATGAATCCATTGTGAGCTGAATCAGCCCATCTATCCATATGCTTCAGTTCCCTGCAGGTAAAAACAGAGACAGTGGTGTTCTCTGTTTAGCTGAGAAGGATGGGTGCAGGAGCTGACAAAGATATATTTAGTTAAACCTTCTTTAGAAGACTTGTGACCCCGTAAATTTCCAAATTCTCATTCCTGCATTTATTCCTTTGTTACATGAGTCAGTGGGGATGTAAATAAATAACAAGATACACAAACCTCTGAAGTTCTTAGTAAAATGGAAATTGATAAAATAGATTAAATAAAGAACAAACTTTGGACATTAATCACTGAGAGATTAGTGAGTGATTTGCAGTTTCTAATTATAAAATGGAGGAATTATTTTACTAAAAAAATCCCTAAAGACTAAAGAGTTATTGGCATTCCTCCACGGTAATGCTGAATCTTAGCTGTGTGGTAAATATCAGAAAGCTATGCTTTATCAATCGGGCACACTCCGATTTCCTGATGAACAGCTTACCACATTGGTTAATGGATTTGCTGATCCAATAACCTGGGGCAGATCAGCATTGTCTTGGCCACATCATGCTTTCAAGCTCGAGACCAAAATACTTATGGGTTCTGCCTTGATTCCATCATTTTTGACAGCCAGTGACATACCGGGTATGTTCTTTTAGCAGCCTACTGTTGGTGCCACAAATTGTATGGGACAGTTTTGCTATGCGTGACAGGCAGAGCTTTGATGGTGGCCATCTTCAGACCAACAAATAATCTGGCACAGCCAAATTCAGAGCGCGGTCTGTCGTCTGTGGGGTATCAGGAATCACATCCAGTTCCCACGCTTCTTGCAAGCTGCAGGCTGCTCTCCTCTGCTAAAGCATATGAGCATCTGCCGATTCCTGCAGGTTTTTGTATTCAGCAATATTGGACAGGCGGCTGAGACAAAGCACGTGCCTTAAGCACAATGCCACTGTCGCTGGTGACTGCCTTCTCCATCTGAAAGGAATAAATCCACTTCCTGTGCTATAGCGCTCCTGACAAACTGTATTCAGAAATATGGCCATCTTGTGGCCACAACAGAGACGTGCTGCTATTATCACAGATGCGGCCTTTCTAAGGCCAGTGACATTTAAAAATTTCTCATTATGAGTATGTACCTGGCACAAGGATGCGGTTCAACAGGATTACTCCCCCTAACTTGTTTTAAAACGTAGTTTATCACTGGGTTCTGCTGGGACATAGAGGCCCAGATCCTTGCATTATATAAATCAGCGTAGCACTCTTTAAATCAATAGAGCTACATCAATATACTCCAGCTGTGGGAGCCATTAGACTTACACCAGGACAAGATCTGCTCTGAACTGCTGCATTTTTTCTGCACATAAGCAAGATGAAACTTAAGGGGGATCACAGAAGTTTTTCAAGACTTCAGAAATTCAAATTCCCTTACTGATGATTAATTATTCTAAAGTTATTTTAAAGTGAAGTTTCCCCATAGACTTTTATTTAGAGGAGTATTAACAGAATTGATAGGAAAAGGGGGAGAAATATGCAAAAATCATCACCAGTAGTCTCAGCTCTGCTGCTTTTCTCTTTTCCCTGGAAAATCTGAAAAACCCAAAGTGCTCTAAAGATGATCAAATATAGGGAATGGTTTACTTTTGAGGAGTGACGAAAATGACTAGGACTCAGGTCTCAAAAAGATGTACTGGATGCAAAATCACAAGTAGATCAGGGAAGGTCAGTGAAGAATAATTATTCACTGCTTTGCAAAACACAAAACGTGGAGGAATCCAATTAAATATTCAAGTGATGGGTTCCAAAGAAGAGCACATAGTGTTTTGCAGGATGTGTTTGCACAGCTCGTGCTGCAGAAGGCTGTGCATCCCACAAACTGGTTTTGACAAATACATGAATAAAAAACTACACAAAGGCTGTCAAACACCAAGACATTATCTCTGACTCAGAAAGTTTCTAAACTGCAGATCAGGTGAAATCTGGGAAGATACAGTGAGAAAGCATTATCTGTTTGTTGATTATACCCTTTGTCCTTTGTTAGACTCTTTCTCAAGTGTCTGTTACTAGCCCTGCTTGGACGCTGGATGTGGAGCTAAATGGACTGACTGGCTGTGACTGTCCTCATGTTCATGGTGTTTATGATCTCATCTAGCTGATATCACATGGATTTGAGATTGAATTGATTCAGTACTTCACATATTTCAAGGCTTACAGGATTTACCTCTCTGGCAGAGGCATAACACCTAGAGCGGTGTGTCTGGACCATGTTCTGCAGCCTCTGAACACGGGCAGACTCAAGTCTCTCACAATGGCTAATCTGTAGAGGGTAACAAAGACTCTCCCTCCTTCTAAAAATAGTTTTAAAAAATTGCTACACTTGAGGTGACAATAATGGTGTAGCTCAATAGGCAGAAAGAATCTGAATCCTCAGCACCATAAAAAGGAGTCATTTCATAAAATAACTCAGATGAAGAACAGAAGTGAGCTATAAAAATAGAGCATTAATGTTTCATGAGTGAGGGACACTGCTAACAAGTACTAAATGTAGGAAAGCCAGGAAGCATAAATAATAATTTCTACATCAATATTTAATCAGAAAATTTATCTTTAGTTGTTGTTTCTTCCCATTATTTTTATTATTTGGGCTCAGTTCTCTTCATGAAATATCTATCTGATTGAACATTGCTGTGGCAGTGTGGTACTGATAGGGAATCTCAAAATGAACAGTGGCTCGAAGGGCAAATGGGGTTAATTTTCACTTAGTACAATGGTTTTTAAGGTGAAAGGAAGAAGAAAGGCAGTATTTGCAGTACTGACAGTTGTTCGAGGGCCACATATTTCAGTCTCTTATTGCAACTCATTTTGTTTAGGAACCCAGTAGCAACCATAAAATAGTTGTGAGTTGTTTTGGTTTGGTTTGGGTTTTTTTTTCTGCCTTTTGCTGCTGTGATACCACAGCTATTTGCCTTCTCGCTTCTAAGCATCACAGTTTCTAAAGGCTTTGTGCTGGCGACATTATCAGGAAGAACTTTGAAGCATGTTTTGAAAATAGAGAAGGCCAAAGAGTAAACAGTAGCAGTAATTAGGGGACCTAACTTCCTTCAGCCTTTAATTAAGAGCCTTAATTTTATCCTCAGAGTTTTGCCAAGATTAAATAAGAATTTGTGGTAGAGCAGAGACTTAAACCAGATCATCCAAACTCATCTGTGTCTCAGGGGACTCATGCTAAGTCTTTAGGCCCTCTAAAGAATTAGGATTTCCATTACTGGATACATATCAAATATCCATTCCTGGGCAAAAACCCTTTTAAGTTAGATTTCATTTTGAATCAAGCTTTTTAGCAGTTGCTGTTCTACCGGGGACATCTTTCATTCCCTCCACTTACCCCTTCTGCTCCAGATCTGTAAGCAAACATGACCACGTTCAGTTGTGCATGCTTTGCACTAACCATGTGAGTGCTAACACATCATTGGCATTTCAGCTTTACAATGTCACTGCTGACTTGTGATTTTACAGGTCTAATTACTCTACCCTGGTGACAGTTTGTGGGATTCCCAGAGATCCTCAAATGGAGGGGCAGGCTGGGACACAAGGGATGCTGTCACGGAATGGAGAAATGCAGACAGTCACTTTTGGATGCACTTTGATAAAGCAACAGCTTAATAAACCCCCAAAGTATATTTCTTTTTGTTAGCTGGTGGATTTGAATTGAACTGAAGGAATTGGTTCATTTGCCTCTGAATTTCCAAGCATTTGAAATGTGATTCTTCTTTCCTAGTAATAAGCAGAGGAGCAGATGGACCTTGGAGTAGGACCCTGCAAGTGAGGTTTTTCTCACCGAGATCTTTTAATGTTAGGTAGACACATTGCTGGAAGGGAAATGAATTGTAGTCAAGTCAAGCAACTGCAGTTTTTCACCTAATTCATAAACTTTCCACATCCACAGTCATTCCTTATCCTGAACACAGGCTTCCATGAGGGTATGCTGTTGGTAACTAGACCAACTGCTGATATTCACACAATGATGATGGTGATCATAAAATGAAGGAAATTACACATTTTTTGAAGAAGGGGAATTAATAAGAGAATAAGTGTGCTAGAATAAAAATCACACAAAAGCCCCTTTTTCTTTGCCTTCCTTGATGTCTTTGTTATATGCTAGTTTCAAAAGTGGTGAGTTGCCTGAAATGCAAACCCAAGCAAACACTAATTTTGCTGACTACAGCCATGTGTATTCTAGTAAATTATGGCCTGTGCAACTAACAGCTGCTTGTACAGTTCCCAAATTGTGTTTATTTTTTAAACTTTAAAGCCCCTAGCTTTTTTTTCCCCCAATTTTCTTTTCTTCTGCTCTTGCAGAATAGCAAAGAGAGAAAAAATGTTCCAGAAAAACTTGACAACAGCTAGCAAAAGGGAAAGGCAGAAAAATAAATAAAGGAAGGCAGAAAGATAGCTGACAGCTCACTGCTCCTGTAGGAAAACTTCACTTTTTATTAGCAAATGCATTCATGTACTTTATGGTGACTTGAGCCAAATGCTGAGTTAGTATCTGGACAGGGGAAAAAAAAAAAACTCCGATATGCACTACAAGATATTCTGTTATTTTGTTATGAATGATCCTGAAAGATTCTCAAGCATTTTTCATGAGTATTTTCCAGGGAGAGAGGCAAGAGTTAACCCAAGAGTCTTGGGTATTTCTAGTTGGGAGTATTAACACAGTAACATAGGCCTGCTGTAGTGAAGAGCACTAATGGTGCATTAGGAGTTCCAACTTTTAGTCAGTTGGTGAGAAAGTATTATAAAATCATTGCTTAGTCAGCTTTGCCTTTTGATTAAAAATTAAATTCCTAGGTAAAGCAAGTCTAGAAAAATTAAAGGTGTCTTTAACCAACAGGTGCATATTCGGTCATTATAACTGACACAATATACGCTGTGTACATACTGAGAAACCTGTAGTACTGATGTGTCAGAGACCCAGAGTGCTTAAAAATCAGAACAGAAAGGGAACAATAAGAAATAAGAAGTTTGCACTATAATTCTCAAGACCCCGATCAACTCATTGAAAGCTGCCTGCACTGGCTGCTACCAGAGACTGCATAGGTGCAAAACTTCGCTCCTAACAGCGAGAGAGAGCTCACAGTCTGGGTTTCCTGATCAGAACTGTTCTGTCTGATTACCTGAATCCTCATGAAAAACGCTGTGAGAAGGCACAAACCCAGCCGGAGACTGGGCGATGATCATGGAGCCTGTGGCTCCTGCCTCTTCTCACCTCCCTTCCCCATGTGTGGCTGAATGTTGTCTGCAGACAGCTTCTCCAAGCAAATCTGGGAGCCAGCTGCTCCGTGGAGGATGCTCTGGAGGGAGAAGGAGCAGAAGCTGCTCACGGTGGAGACCAGGCGTACTGGCTGCCTGGTCTTGGGGGTTAAACAGATGCTCCCACCATTCCCCAGCAGTCCCACCCCTTTGGGCTGGCGGGTGTCCCAGAGAGCAGCAGCAGAGAGTGGTCCCAGCATTTGACAAGTCAAAAAGCTGTGATTGCTGCTTGTGGAAGGGGAGTAGAAGGGGAGTGGGAAATGAGACCTCCAAATGGGTGCTTGCCCACATCTATGTAGCATTAATTAGCGACAGGCACTAAAGGCAGCCACAGCCAGCTGCCTACATAATAGGATGGTAGGAGTGTCAAAGACAATTACACTCTCCTGCAGGCAGGCAATGCTAATGCAGGAGCTTTAGTGCTCTTAGCCGTCCAGGGTAAATCTGCATCTGCTTTAGAAAACATACAGATCACCCACAGCAATTGCAAACATAATAGCAGCCCCATCAAGCCAGAACAAAGTCAGTCCAGCCCAAGGTAACGTCTACAGCAGTGGCCAACGTGAAGGGTATAAGGAAAGAGCAAGCATGAAGAAGTAGTACAATCCATAAAGCGCTACCTGAAGGTGATAACACAAACCAAACAAGAACAGGAACAGGAGACGAGTCCTAAGAATGAGAGAAAAAAAGCTGCATAACAGTGTAGGAAGATTAATACCACCCTGCAAATATCAGAAACTATTCACAACAAATAATGGGGGATGGCAAAGAAGATAATAGCAGTTAACTCAACAACTATCTGATAAGTGATCCGTAATAGGATGTTATTAGATGTCCCTGACACACTGTGAATTATACACTGATAAAGGAGGCTGTTCCAAATGTTTAATTGTGCAATTTACATTTTGTTTTTACAATAGCTATGAACAAAAAATGCAACCAAAACTCAAATAACCAGCATAAAAAGAAGAGGATAACTTCTTTTTCCACTGGCTTTGTACTATTAAACTAGTCTCCTGACTTTTAAACTAGTTCTTCCATCTATTTAAAATGACCTTTGAAAAATCTGTTAAAAAATGGTAGTAAAACAGTAATAGTATTTTCCCACTTCCAGAATACAGGAACACAAAATCCTTCAAAATTTGCTGCATCTCCCATCTGTCTCTGTGCAGCAGGCAAGTAATCGTTAGTTCTGCTGTACAAGTAGTTGAACTTCTCATAAGGAAAGCTTTAAGACTGGCCCCAAACAAGACAGAAAATTTTCTCCAGTTGCTGAATATCTGCAGTTATACCCACTGGAAGTGGCATGAGAAGTGCTTAAGATTTTTTGAAAATTGTGCCTGTCAGGAGTTAAGGGCAGAAGCTACAGCGTGCTGCTCTAACCTTTGGGTTTTCCCTTCCTTGGAGAAAAGCACCACGGGGCCCATGACCTTAAATAGGATTAGCTTGTGCTGTTCTCTCTTTTCCAGATTCTGGCTGCGCTCACACTACTTCTTCAGTATCTGCAGGAGATCTTAGTATGCTTTTATTGACTTGTCAGAGCATTTCCCATCAAAAAATGTTGTGTTGCTTCCTCCACACTCACTTGAAAAGAGCATTCTAAAATTTCATAAAATTAGTTCAAAAGACAGAAAATTGTTTTGAAATAGCAAACATTTCTGCTTGAAAACATCCTGAAAAACATCCATAGTAACACCATAAATTTAAAGCTTTCCAATCTCTGTGTGCTGATATAAAAAATAACATTTTTAATTTTCCTTTTTCTTGCAAGTGGAAAGCAATAAAAATTATATTTTCTGCAGGAGGAACATTGTCGCTTGTTTATTTTCTAGAACAACTCCTATGTGCAGTTTAAACAGAAATCTAGAACAGCAAAGGCTGGTTTGAATCCTAACTTTGAAAGGAATAGACCTAACATTAAAGCTTATTTAGCAACCCCAGGACAACTCTGTGTTCACAATAAAGGTGGGCTTGTGTCTTGCTCTCTCAGACTCAGACTCATGCCTTTTGTTTATTTGCTTGCTTTTTATATATATATATATATATATATATTTAGTATTTTATAAAGGATTTCTTTGAGAAAAAGCCTCTTAACTTTCTGGGAAGAAGCAGCAGGAGGGTGCTCTGAAGAAAGGAAAGAGTTTAGGTAAGGCCCGGTGCAAGCAGGGCTGCATCAGCTCTTGCCATCCTGCCTGATGAGAAAGCTTGCATCATATATACATACACACAAACACACACAGAGTTATTACTCACGCTAGCAAGAACTATGATTCTTAATGGAAGTCAATGGAGGACAAGAAGTGCTTGTGAAGCAGCTCTTCATTTAAGCTTGGTCAAAATCAGAGCAGCCAAAGCACTCACACATGCTGTGTTGAGGGCTTGGTTTCCACTTCTCTTCTCCTAGGATCTTTTCTGCTTCTGCAAAAAAAACATCACAGCTTCCTAACCTAACTGCAATCACTTTTGTGTACTGAATCCCATCATTTGGTGGCGAATTAACTCATTCTTCCATTGCCTACTCCACCAAAATAACAGCACAAGCTTTCAGAGCACCAAAAGACATCAGGATCTCTGTTTCCAGCTCTGCCCCACAAATAGGTGAATGCTGGTGATGAGCTGTGATTTACTGTAAAGAAATTAATGAACATATACATTTAAGGCAGAAAATACAATCTTTTAAGGCCCTTTGCATAATACAAGCCATGGATTTTTGTGAAGTGGCTCTTATGCTAAACTAATAACTTCTGGTGGCATTGAACCCCTTCTGTTAGAAAGGCACGAAATACAATCAGAAGACCCCAAGTACCATTCTCTAGGTAGGTTGTTCAAGTGACTTATTCTAAAGTAGATGGAAATCTTTTCTCTTTCTGCGAAATGCTTTTGTTTTACAGTTTAAAAAAAATGAGCTCTCAGGAAGGTATGAATCGGCCTTGCTTTATGGCTCTGTGCAAGTCTTGAAAGATGTCCATCTAGACCCATTAAAAAGCTTAAATGGACAGAAGCGAATATGAGTTGTTTAGTTCTGTTGTGTTTCAAGAAAATAAAAGCAATGTTTCCTCAGCTTTCTTCCTTGATAAGAGCACATTATTAAAAAAGGCTATCTTCTTCCCCATTAAACATCTATTCTTTTGGTCAGACTTTGCTTTATGTACTTATTTTTGTTTTCATTCACACTTACTTTCACCAGCGTGACAAATGGCAGCATGACATGGAGACCGAGATTTGAAATAATTAAAGCTCCATACACAAAAGGCTTGGGCAAGATGAAATTTGGTACTTAAAATGCTAACTCCTTCCCTCTACACTTCTCCGTCCTAACTGAACCCCATCCCAGGCCCACCAGTTTCAAATGGCGTAGGTATAATTCATGGATGCATGCTGAACTTGGAGTTAAATTTCTGGGAATGAAATATAGTTTATATATACCAAGGACATGGACTCTGAAACGCCTTAGTTAGATCTTGTGTCAAAAATGATGAAAGAGAAAATAAGGTGGGGAAGGAGGGGTCACACCATAGGTTCGGTTGTCCTGAAGTCTACACTGGCTTTTGGGCCACTGAAGTTATGTCTGCACTGGAGGAGTGGGGAAAGCTCAAGCCACGTTTAGCTCTGGGATTCTGTATCTTCAGTGCACACCGACAGCAGCAGCCCTGCTGCAAGGTGCACTGCCCAATGCCGGGCTGACGCAGAGCTGGGTATATGCTGCTGGACTGAGTTTTGTGCTTTGCTCTGATGTTCTGCTCTACTCAAATCACATGAAAGAGAGCTTTCGGAGGCACTGAGTATCCTCAGGCTCCTCTCTGCCAAGACCTTAGCTTGAACCCGTCCCTGAGGAGTGGTGAGTCTGGAGAGAGGCAGGAGACTTCTCACCCTAACAGCCAGGCTAGGACAGACGGTGAAATAAACTCCACAGCTGCTCTCCACTAGCCAAGAAATGCTGTAGATGATTTTTTGCTTTGGTTGTGTTAGGCTACCTTGTGCTATCTGAACTCCAACACAGCTGAGGATCTGCCTTTGCATCTTCAAAGCACCGTGCAAGCATTATACAGTTAATTGTCACAAAACTCTTATGAGGGTGATGGATTATATATGAATTATTCCCTACTAACCATAAAAGAGAGGAGGCTTTAAAGAACTAATGTCTTGTACCTGTTGAGCTTTCTGTGCGAAACCTTTATTACCAGTGTAGTGTCTGCATCACTGCATTGCCAAAAAGCTCCAGCCAAGATTTGTGTCCTGTTGTTGTGCTAAGCACAGCCTGGTGTAGTAGATTTTATCAGCTTCTCCCAAAAGAGCTTTTAGCTTACAAAGAAAAAAGGGGTGAGGAGACCATCAGAGGCAGAAAGCAAAGAAGATATGCCTTAAGTAACACAGCTGGCTACCAGGAGGGCCATGGGCTACCACAGGAACTGCCTTATAGCAGACCATGAGCCTCTTCCAGGGCTGGTTACTGTCTAACATATGTCTAACTGTTGCTGACAAAATATAACAAAGACGTCAAGAGCAACCCCAGCTTGCACCCTGAAAAAGCTAGACTTTTCCTCCATTATCAGCATGATACCCTGAGATATATCCTGCAATCTTTAAACAGTATTAAGTTGTGTATCATCCTTGAAAACAGGAAAAAACAATAAAGTGTGATAATGCATTTTAAATATTAAAAAACCAAAATATTTTTAAAAGACAGAAAAAGATGAGAGAGAAAAGGCTTTTGGATGTGGGGTTTTTTTCCAATTACAAATAATTTTTTTATGCAAAGTCATATAAATCTAATTTCAATGGCTAACAGACTATTGTTATAATCTTTAATAATCCCTCAGAGGATCCCTGCTCAAGCTCCATTTAGTGTTTTTTGGTTTTGCATTACTGGTTCATCCTACGTACTATCACAGCACATAGCATGCCTGCAATTTTCCAGCCTTATTAAAATAATCATTTTTATCTAGAACGGAGAGCTGTTACATACCACTAGAAATATATTATTAGCTCATCCTAACTGAATCCCTCATTCCTCCCCAGTAGAAGATAGGTGCCTGTCAACATTTCAATATTATCTCTAACATTTTGAGACTCTCTGCAATTATGGAGAATTTTGTTGGTGGTTTGTTTTTAAGAAATAATTGGTGGAAAATTCTGTCTTGTCTTTTCCGTGTGGGATATGAAGTCCATAAAGGAAGGGGAAAAATATATGCCAAGAAAAGAAGGTATATTTCACATTCTAATTTATCCAGTAGAAATATCTTCTTTTTGTGAGACAGAAATATGGATGAGGACCTCATATTACTTGGCTTAATTCAGTGGAATTACAATGGGTCTCAGATCTTTGAAAAAGGCACTGTGAAAATCCTTTTGCCCCAGTAGTAATAAACAACTGTATGCCGGTCTCAATTTAATGCACACAGAGACGTTACTCCAAAATGGACTACAACATGATTCAGGAAAAACGTTTAAGAAAAATAAAAAAAAAAAAAGAGGATTTCCAGTAGAAGATTATGCAGAAGAACCACAGTGATGAGTGTGAGCAGGTATTTCTCAAGGTGAGGGTTAAGCTAACAAAAGTCATAGAGAAGGATGTGGCAGTCCACTCTGACCTCTACGATGGCTGAATTTGACAGGGCTTTCTGATAAGGCTACTCTTAATAGTTTATTTTGCTTTATTTCTACTTCACTTTTTAAATTTTTTCTCTTTTATTATTATGCCTGACTTTACATTTTCGCTCAGCAGTATTTGCGTTAGGAAAGTATTGCTCTGTAGTACGGATTTGTTTCTCATTTGCTACGATTTGTGCCTCTGTTTGGTTTCTGCACGTGTGACTCCTATGACTTCCTGAAAAGCTGCCAGAGGAAGCTTCAGATGGCAAGATAAGAAGAGAGATGTTGTTTAGTCACAGCCATCTCATACACAGACGCAGCAGGGTGCGTGCACCAGGGTAACGCCTATCACGGCAGTATGAGACATCTGCACGGAGCACACGACCTGTGCAAGCCTCCTGCCCTTCTGGAGAGGTAGTAACTGGCCAAATAGGAAACCCTAAAATGTTTAAAATAACACTATATGCCCATACTTAAGCAGCTGAGTCCCACCCAAAGAGCCTTTATGAGGTGGAAAAAAACCACTTCATCAAATACAAGAGTGCGATAGAAAATACACACAGCAAATAGCAAATACATTTCAACATATATACAGATGAAATATGAAAGCACTAGTCCAGATGAATCTAATCTGTGGTTGCTTCACTGTCATAAAAGAGCCATAGATCAAGAAGACGAGGTTGTCGGGAAATCTTGCATAGAAAAGTTTGAGCATTTTAGCCATTGGCTTTAGCCCTGCAGCTTTCTATCAGCAATATTTCCTCCATGCAGCAAGATACACAGCCTGCCCTCCATTTTTTAAATCAAGGGCAGACAGTGACAGGTGAAGATAGGTTTGTAAAGATAGTAATAACAAAACAACATGTAAAACAATGAAAAAAGGGTGAGTAGGAAAATTACCCGTAGTGGGATAGAAGTGTTTCTCCCAAACTGGAGAACAGGAAGCAAAACTGAAGACAGCAGAGCTCTGGCTGGAGCTCTCTAAGCCTGGAGGAGCACTAATGGAAGAGTCAGAAAGCAGAGATAGAAACAATGCAGAAAGCACAATAGACTTTCAGGGAAGAAAGAAGCAGTTAAAGGAAACATCAGTTTCAATCAGAAAAAAAGAAAAAAAAAAAACAAAAACAAAAACACCAAAAAAGACCCCAACACCAAAACCACAAAACCAAACCACTTTATTGATGATTTTAGGAACAATATGAGAGCCAAAGAGACTGCGAGGAAGGCCGTAATTTGATGGCACGTGACCTGATTGGTCCATGAACTACTTGAGAAGAAAAAGGGTGTTGATAGAGTGGTGAGAAGAAAGTGAATGAGACAGCGGTGGAACGGATTCACAAAGGAAACAATGGGAAGAAATGGAGTAACACAAGAGACAAGTTCAGCCATTTTCTGTCTAGACAAAGGGGCAGCAATAACTTGCAGCAAGACACAACACCTCCCTGGGACGCAATTTCTGTGACTGCATAACTTCACAATTACAGTCTCAGTTGTGATTTCTTTACAAGTGGGAAAATGGCATGGAAGGGAGGCTCTTTACTGCTCAGAGCTTCCTGTGCACCTTGGAATAAAGCACCATACTGACATCAGCAAAGTAACATTCAAAGTATATAACACACATGACTATAACCTACCACTGAGATGCCTGCCTACCTCACCACCCACACAAAGAACGTACATGCCATTTGAAATGAAATTCCCCTGATAATTGCAGCTTCTTTTCCAACAGACAAAGAATGTATCTGTTTGCTGATTAAAAGACCTTTAGAAAGTCTCAACAAAGACTCTGTTTGTTTTAAATATTTGCACGGTGGGGTCTCTAAGGACCAAAAATACTCCCTCCCCCCTGAAAAAAGAAGTAGCCCAGCATGGCATGGTGACAGAAATGACAGAACAGCAAAGCATCATGTCAGGGAGATGGAAGGTTTCAAAAGGGAAAACATAAAGGTGCCTCCAGGTTTATCCAAGTCTATTTTTTTCTTTGAGAATTGTAATTGCTCAACAGTACAAGATTTCTTCTTGAATGTCTGCAGGGGGTTTTGAGGTGTTTTTTTTTCCTTCTCCTTCTTGACAGCACCTCCTGCTGACATCAGACCAACAGTCATTACACCTTCCTAGTAATGTCAATGAAAAACTTACCAGATATATTTTTGCATTGTATAGCTCATCTCGACTTGAACAGAGAAATCCGCAGCCAGCAGAAAGCTCAAGGACTTCACTATGATTTTGCAATCTCCTGTTCCATTAAAATAACTGTTTATCTTCAGAAAAGTATATAATAGAGAAGGAAAGCATATAATTTAGTCATTCAGCAGACAAAAAAGTCAAATATTAGAGAGCTTACGGCCAGATGCTGATCTTTCTTGTATTCAGGATATTCTGGAATTGGGGGATGTTTGTTGCCCGTCACACTGGTGCGAGAAAATTGAGCCCCATACTTGGGTGAGAAAGAAGCTCACTAAACAAGCCATCGAAAAAAGCCATTAAAATCAAAGCAATGATTTTTACTGTCTTTGGTAGGGTTTAGTTCAAGCTCTTTCAGACCCTCTGACATGCAGGGGATCCCTTGTTCAACACTTACTGAGGATGTCGCATGGTGCCCTCCCACCCTAACTCTCTTGGTATCAAAAGGCAAAACGTTTCTTTTTCAAGTGTCTTTCTCAGCTCTGCATTATGTTTATGCTTTACGATTTGACATTACAGATATACACATTATGGAGTGTAATAAAGGTGAGAACTCTAAGAAAAATAGGGCTAGGAATCACTTTTTGATTTCAAATGTTGGTGTCCCTATAGAATGAGATAGATGGAGAGATGTGTGTGTACAGTACTATCCAACTAACAGGATTATTCCTAGTAAATAGCCTATCATCTACACTTTAAGAAGAGCTTATGAAAGGAAAAAAAAAAGAACGAAAAACAACTGTGAAGATTAGGAGAGAATTAAAAAAATCCATTTGCTCCATGTCCCCTTCATTTGATGCTATCTTCTTTTGTATCAGTGTGAGACAAGCTAGCACAAGATCCCCAGAGCTAAACACTCTTGATTTCTCCAGGTAGCTTAAAATTATACAAAACCTTTAGAATTTGGCTTCTGCATTTTTTTTTTAGCACCATATGACATCCAGCTGATGTAAGTCAGGATTAAAATTAGGTGGAGCTACATACAGTACCATCAGGGGATGCTCTAACCCAGAAAGTTTAAGAAGTAGTTTTCAAAATAGCAGTTCCCAAGGGCAATATGGTATATTCAGCAGGTTTGAAAATTGAATAATTCTCAGAAAGGAGCTCCTCTAGAAATCTGATGTACCAGAATCATAAACTAGAGTCATGGCATATCACCTAACAAGCACAACATCACAGATTTCATCTTGACCTTTAATTTCTGTCACTGCTGAGGTGATAGAAAAGAGAAGGGATTCACCTAGGAATAGCTAGGTATCTGATCTTTTGTTAAGCATCCCTTTTTCTCCTGACACTTAATTCTTAATTCTTAAGAAACATATTTTCTAATTTAGGACCAAAATGATTGTTAGATGATCCATTCTCTAATTTAAAAAGATTCAAAATCTTCAAAGCCGAAACCAGTAGGTTGTAGTTTTGCTAAAATCACTGATATGAATTGGTATCAGTTTTTGTGAGATACCTCAATAATGCAATCATCTCAAGTGAATATGTGTCAGCAGACAACTGTATCTACTTAACAAAATGCATGTATCAGTAATGTTAATCCACAGAACACAGCTCCAGTAGCATGTTTTTGGGATAAAGGAATTAACCCTCCATCCTCCTAAGCTCTTTGTGACTCTTATTCCCTTTTCTTATTGTGACTTTTACACACTGATGTGCTCTCAGACTGCTATAATTGTCTTTGTAATGGTTGACCTATGGTAATATTGTGCAAGCATCTACAACCTTCATAGCAGAATCAGGGCGACAGCACATATACATATAGATAGGGAAGAAGGTGGCCGTTTCTCAAAGGCTTGTGGTCTAAATGGACACAAAAATAGATACAAAAAGAAAAAAAATGGAGAATAACAACAATTATAGCTGGTTGTAGTCACCTGATGGACAGAATAGATCATGTTCATCCCTGATACAGCTTCACTAGTTTTGCAATGTTAGGGGTATTTTATTTATACTGGGGAATAATTTCACTTGTATCACTTACACATTCATATATCATTGTCTGACAGCCTTTCAAAGCTTTATTAATCAGTGTTTCATGCAAACAGTTAAAAGCAGTGAAGCTGGAATTATGTGATCATTGTCATAAAGTGAACAGTATATTGCATCTTGTTTATCCATCTGCTATAATTGCACTATGGGAATTGAGTTGCTTATAATAAATGCAATGACATAAGTGGTACTAACACATGTAGAGGGTATATGTCAATACATACTGCTAGTTTCCACATTTGTTTCTTCATATTAGACAACGCTAAAGGTTTCTCTGTGGCACATCTGAGTGCCTGTGGCCCTCCTATCACTGCAGAGATTCTCTGCTGCCTGGATCTGCCTGCAACGAGCATCTTAACCCTGAAGATGGAGAAACAAAGTCAAGTGAGGTGTTTATGCCCTACTTCTCTGCTTATTTGGATAAGCTTCGAGTCATATGCTGCTGTCCCAGCTGACTATCATCCTCTTGAGTTGTTACATTTATGAAACTGATTTACATACTGAAGGAGAGATAATAAAGGACATTGATTCCAGTTAAGAAAGCAAAGACAGCTTGGGCTAACCTCCTGGCTCTACCACACACCTTCTCTGTAGCTTAACCCTGTCTTCTGACCCTGGATACATCTCTGTGACCTGTGAAAGTGAGCCTGAATCCAGTCTCAAGCTTAAACTCACTTCCTGTTCAAACTGTGTGGATGACAGGTTAAATTCTGGGGTTTTGGTGAGCTCCAAGGTATGGTTTACTACACTTCACCCCTGTGCCTCTGCACATAGAAGGCCTCCCTTCATGTGAGCTCAATGAAATCTCTGTGGCACTATTTCATACTTTCTACCTGAACCTCAACTGATTCAGTGTACATCTAGGAACAGAAAGTTGGACTGATTGAGATTTCCCCCCCCTTCACAGGAACCTAGAGGGACTTCTTTACTCTAGTTTAAATCCTGGGCATAAAAACTCTCAGCAGCAAGTTTGATTTTTTCCTTACCCTAGAATTCACAACATCATCCAAATATAGATAATTATCCTTAGAACAAGCAAAAAACAGCCCCCAAGAGTCAGAGAAAAAGTGCATCAAGTAGGATTTTTTATTTTGGCTTAGTTTTGAGAGTAGTTGCTCAAAATCACTAACAATTTTTTTTTTTGAACTAATGCAAAATACATTGATTGCAAAAGAACCTCCAAATATCCACCCCTCTACATAGCTACATTATGTTAATATTCTCATGTTGTCAGCAGATCTTTACCGAGTAGGAGGGATTCATTAACTCCAGTGTAATCTGCAATCCAGACTGGCAGAAAGCAGAGCCTTGCTATACCTCAAGCTGGCTCAAGTCAGAAGTAAGATGAGTGTGTCTGACTCAGGCCTACACATTATGGCATAATCAGCTATCCCTCATGGAGTTAAAATCACTTTGCTCTGAAAAGTCAGTGGTAGGTCTACATGGAATTGTTTCATTCTGATGCAAATGCATCCACTTCCTAGAGGAAATAAACATTTTTAGTCAGTAAGTATAAGATAAATGGATTTCCTACTGAGGGGTGAGTTTACCTTGTTTGATTTTCTGTTTTACACATATTTCTGTGTGTGTATAACTGCCTGTATATACATACATACATACATATATATGTGTGTATATATATATCTGTATATACAACGTAACGTACATATAGGAATTTTTGAAGTTTAGTCCAGACTAACTTCCAGCCCAACCCTAAGCAAGGACTTTGTCCAGAATAAACTCAGAGATACCGTGATTAAGGAAGCCCTATCAATCCCAATTTCTGTTCCATGTCCTTCACTGTCTGCATCAAAAAATACGACAGCAGCAGCCTTAGAAAGGCAGGCCGGTGTAAAAACATGGGCCCGAGACTCTGAATCTCCTGTGCCTGCCCTGAGAAGTGAGCAACACAGGAGTGCTCAGGAGCTGCTCGTTCCTGCAGGATTAAAGCTAGAAGTCCTGATGGCTTGTGAGAGAAGGTATATTAATTTCTTCCTCTTTTTCAGGGGAGTCTCACCTTCCATTATTCTCAGTTGGCTCCTTCTGTATGATAATTGCAGCAAGGTTAAAAATGACCTAATGATTGCATTAGTTTCCACACAACCTCCCTCTTTTCCCTCCTCTCCGACCTCTACCCATAGCAGGGATTAGTGAAGGACAGGCAGAAAAGTAAAAAGAATGTCTGAATGTAGGTTGTCATACCCAGCCCAGCTGTTACTAATAATAATTTTCTGAGTGCTAGCACTGGATGAGCCATTTGTCACGAATGATTTATTTGGTGAAATTAGCTCTCTTTTTCACTCCTTGCAAACTTTATCTGCAAAATGATGGAGACATTCAAAGTTGTTCGTTATGTTCATAGGCCCAGGTGATTGTTTCTCTCCTCAAGCATGAGACTATGGATTAGTGGTGCTCCGAAGTGCAAGTGTTCAATGGAGACTAATGATTTTGGATGCCTCTCCTTTTAACTGTCCCATTTGGACAGACAGACCACGGCACTGATATTCAGCAGGTAAAGGCCCAAATCATTCTGAAAAATTGCCCCTGAAGGGATACCTTGGTTGTTCATGCAAAATCACTAATTGCTTCTGAAAATTTATCCCAGTGTCTATTCATTATAGGTATTACTCACATCAGTGACATGGCAGATATTATAATTCCATGACTGAATGACTGAATTTCTGCAAAATGGAGTCTTGATAACCACTAATAAATGACAAATAAGGCTGACTTCTTTATGTATGGAAATAGACCTTCATACAGATAACATTGTCTCCCTTCTGACTTTGTGGTCTGAACTGCAATGTCTATTAGAACAGAGATTTTTGCTAAAATGCCTCCCCACCTTCTGTCATTTTTTTTTCTCTAGTTTGCCTTGAAGTTTCTAAGTATTGCAAGGCAGATTCTGGGCTTTGACCTCAGCTGGGACTCAATAGTTCTTATTACAGTGTGTTCCCATTAGCTAGCCAGCTGTTCTCCAAGGATTACATCCATCCTGTGACACCTAACTGTCCAGGGACCTTTTAGGGGTTTCTTCCTTCTAATTTGTGTGGCTTTAAAGTAGGGGGAACAAATTGCATTGTTTAGTTTGTGTATGAGTTCTCTCTTCAGGGCTGATTGTGGTTGATTAGATCACAGGAATGAGTTTTGTATTTATGCCAGCACCTCACGAAGTACATCCTTCCATTGGACACTGGTGGACAGCTGCTTCTGAGAAAATAAATGTGCCAGAATGACACTGCATTTTACTAAAAATAAGGTATCGTTTGGGGAGAACTGTGGCTGGCCCAGCTGGAGCTGACCACTGTGTTTGGTGGGGAACCAGCACAACGAGCAGACCATGGATTGTGTCCTCTGTGACCTCTGTGACTCTGTCCTGAACCGCAACAACTGTCACTGGAATTACACCAGGGAGGTGTATGTCCCATATAAGGCCTATTGAAGTTCCTAAGTAATTTTTAGCCATAGCCATTTGTACTATTATTTAGTCAGGTTATTGATCTTTCAAGTCTGGTAGCTGTATCTGGCCAAAATTGACACAAGCATCTTCACAGGCAGACAAGACAACGTAATGAAAGCCGTAATACCAGCAGAGAGTGGTAAAATAATATAGGGAAAGGCAAGGGGGAGGAAGAGGTGATTTTAGTTCTTTGTCTTCCAATAATCACCGCACAGCTTGACATCTGATTTCTTTTACCCTAATCTCAGCATGCATCTCAAAAATGCCACTGGCCATCAGATTATCCCAGCAGATCATTAAATTTTCTTATCCTCTGGACTTACGTATGCTGTGGAACTATCCACGGATAATGAGCAGCCTGCTGTTGCACTCACCTGGTTGGGGTCGATGTGTTTTATGAAAGCTCCCCACATATTCTCTCTAATGAATGAGTCCTTTATTTTTATAGGGGAGAACTCTAAGGGAAAAAGAAGTTTTTTTGACATGACCTTTAGGTTTTTTGATCAGAAACCTGATATTCTTCAGACAAATTCCTAGTTATCAACAGGAAACAGCAATATGTGATCCAAAAGCCATGTACAATAAAGTTTGTGGTAGTAAGTGCTCTTCAAAATTCATATACATAATGCTATTCTCCTTCCCTGGATGCTATATGGTTGGGGACAGACATAAAGATTCCAGTTGCAATTACCCAAACAGCTGGATTGATTGAATTCATGGGTTAGACTGTTATTGTTTCTAGTGGCAAACTCAATATGGGTTATAGCAATACTAATGCTGTTTACTGACTCTAGGAAAGAAAACAAGTGTATCTGATCACAGATAAACTTAGATCTTCAGACAAACATTTAAATAAAAAGCTTTCTCCTTCAAAAATGCGTACGCCTATTTCCCTTGTGGCAGCCAGCTTTTCCTGCTCTTCCTTATGTTTTCTTTTCCTTCTGTTGCTCTCCTATTCGTATTGTCTCATCTAATTCCCACAAATGGTTCCTTCTGCTCAAATAACAAGGCTCCAGACTGGCAGAACAAACCTGGGTAGGACACTGGGGCTGAAAACTTAAATGCTGAGTTTCAGCGATTTGGCGCTTGCACTGTAAAGCCAGTAAGACAGGAACAGGTCTGATGCTGCTCCCATCACACAGGTCATACACTGCTTGTGTCCCGAGCAGCATTAATCCGGGCACTCAGCTGCCATCGGAGAGGAAGATAATTGGATGCCCATGTTAGGCTTCCTCACCCAGAACTAATGTAGCCCTTTCTGTACAGTCTCAGATGACCTGATCATGATCTACATTGCCTCTGAAATTATAAAGGTGCTCATACGATCACCATGGCTGCAGACTCTGAACATGTGCCAGACATGAGCATATTTCTCCTCCTGCCATCTGTACGAGATGAGGTAGTGTGTGTTCCCCTTGTTTAGCTAACAGGGAGTGAACATCAAGTGACTGGCAAAAGGCTATAACTGAAATGTGTCAAAGAAGAGGCAGAAATTGAAAAGAAAGATCTCAGGGTCTTCACTGTTAAGGTCACCTTTGCTTTCATCGAGGAGGAGAAAGCATGTGCCACGGCGAAGGGGAGAGTTAGAAAGGCGTTATCACTGAGTTAGAAAGGAGTGATCACTACATGCATAACAAAGCCGTCACTCATTGCCAGGGCTCGCAATGCCTTCAGTGGCAACCATGGCAGTCATTTTGAACAAAGTCCAGATACACTAAAACTAAATCAACAACTGGGTTTTCCCAAAACCCAGATCTGCAGCTGAGGATGAGCCACGCTTTTTGCCCGAACAGCTTTAATAGTGATTAATAAATTTACTCTAATAAAAAATCTTGCTGGCAAAAAGCCCTTAAACGTGACATTATTTACATAATTTCCTGCAAAGAACAGCTGCGTAGCCCTCCACTCCGGTCATAACTTCTCGGTTGTAGTGCTCCTGCACCCAAACGTTCACAAATCTTAAGGCACCTGCCTGGCATTTATGATACAAAGGAGTTTATGGAAGAGGTGTGCCTCCGGGAAACCAGCACCTCACAAGTGTGACTTGAAAACTGATGGTGTAACCGGGATCGAGATCCTGCAGTCAGATCCATATTGATGACCACTGGGATGCATTGCAGGATTGGGCTCATATTTATTGATAGCTTTTAATTAGCCTACATAGCTCAATTCCACATCTGCTTTCCTATAAACAAGTCACTAATTAGTTCAGTGAGTCAGTTAAAAAGTGTACCGTTGTGCCAGATAGTTTAAAGAGACACTGAAGATATTTGAAACAGAGTCCATTTAATTTTAATTGTTTTTTAAAATGAAAGCACGAAACCACTACCCCCCCCCATATTTAATCTCCTTCTTCTGAATTCGTCTGTTAATTTCAGAATACAGAGTTGCAAAGTTGTGACTGTGTCAAAGACGCGTGTGTCTCCGGAGCAAATCCACGCTGGTTTTAAGCTTTCTGATATGTTCTACTGCTTAGCTTTACTCAAGTGATACCTCTGGAAGCACTGCTAGCGCTTCTAAAGCTTGATTACTCACCTGAAAAAATGAAGTTAATAACATAATTTTCTCAATAGTCCAGCCTCCTGGCCTAATGCAGCAAAGCAATATGGTTCTCAGTTTCTGGGCTGGAGTCTTGTGTATGATCTGTATAACTTATGGAGGAGGTGAGATGTTTCTGAGTGGGATCGGAAAACATGAAGGTGAGACCCTCTCTCTCCTCATCCACCGAGGGAAATGAGCAGGGCTCACTTCCTGCCAAAATGGGCCTGCTCAGAGAAGATCGTGTCTGTGCCCTTACACGAACATCTCTTGGGTGATTAGTTGAACACGTCTTTCAGAGCCTTCGGAAGGGACAGCAGACATCTCATGTAGATGCGTTAGCCTTGGACTGACTCCCGCCCCTAGTTTCCAAAATCCCACTGGGCTCAGACATAAGTGAAGTACAGAGCAACCGGGTCAAGTCTTTGCATGAGCAAAGATGAAGCCTTGGTGTGCGCAGATGTATTTAAAGTCAAAAATGAAAGACTTGGAGAGGTCATTAGGCTTTTAAGTTCCTCCTAAGTCTTGGTTTTGTCTGACTAAATCCTTTATTGACTCTGACTGAACGCCTCGGTGCTAGGCAGCTATCCCTCCTGTTTAACCTTGTGGCACTTGTAACAACAGAAGGTGAAATAATTAGGTCATTTTTTAAACGTGGACTTTTGCTTTCCAAACTGACTGCTCCTTTAAAGCTGAGATGTCCCCCTGACACCCCTCCTTGATATAGCACCTAATAGCTAAGCACGATGTCTTTCCTCCACCCTCCTTACTTTTTAATGTGAGGCTTACAGCGTGCCAGCAATTCAAACCTCCGCTCTCCATCGGCAAGTCAGGGTGGCTTTGGTGAACAGTCTATTTCTTCTCATTATTCCTCGCCATTGTGAGGGATGATGGCTGAGGACCAGCGACTTTCCCCGCACAAAGACTTTAATGGTCCAAACATACTCTCCTTGCAGATTACAGCGGAATCACTAATGCAATTTTGACCTGACTTTGATGCAGCACTCTATTGATGTGGGGTGACGCCGCAGCAAAGCAACAAGGTTAGATCTCAGCCGTGATTAAGCTGGAGCTCCTGAAAGGACGCCTACCTCCCGCCTGCGCAGGGAGGCAGCCGGGCACGGCGCAAGGTGCCAGCTCAGAGCTCGCTCCACCTGCCTGCGCACAGAGCGCGAGGGGAAGGCAAGAGGATTTTTAAACTCCGCTTTCCTATCTATACCCTCTCTCTGGAAGATCATCTTGGCCTGTTCAGCTGTTGAGCAGTCGGGTAATCAATCAATCGTGAAATCTGGTTTTGTCAAGCAGGGACTGGGTTGCGGGCCTCAGGTGCGGGTCCGGTCCAGTCTGGAACCCTGGGGTCCACCTTCCCATTTGGGCTGGGGAGCACTAATGAGACCTCCCCACGACTCTGCTGGGACCCCCAGGGCCACTTCTGCTCGCTTTTTAGGAGGTCTAGGCAGGGAGGCTCTGGTCCAGCAGCAACACGAGAGCTGCTCAAGCATCAGCCCTGTCCGAGGCTCCATCCCTGCTCCCTGGGGGCAAGGCCAAGACCCGGGAGCAGGGCTGGGGCTCATCGGGCTGTGTCAGCACGGTATGTGCCGGGACATATATGTATATTTTATATATGTGTACATAACATATATTTATAAGCAAACACACAACTGAGCTGGGGGCTCTTTAAAATGTTCCAGCTACAGCTAAACCCAAAGGAGGGGGACAGGAAAACAAAACAAAACAACAAAACCAGGAGAAAAAAAAGAGGAAGATTTTTAATTTTTTTTTTTCCTCCAGGCATCTGATTTACTCCGTGACTCCGATGCTTATCAACAACGCGTGAAGATTGCAATAAGGATCCTCCCTGGAAGGCGAGGAGGAGTGACTTCCAGGGGGCTGGGAGGAGGTGGAGTGCAGCGCGGCTCTCGCCTATAAGGAGGTGCCCAGCGCCCGCCTGCTGCTTCCCAGCCGCCGCTCGCAAGGTGAATTTCCGCGGCGGCAGCCGGGGGAGCGGGATCGGCTCGGGCGCTGCCGCCGGCGTTCGGAGCGGCTCTTCCAAGGGCTGCGGAGGAAGGTCCCTCGGCCGCGCCCGGCTCCGGCTCCCCCTTCACCCGGACGGAGTGCCTGGATGCTGGATGGAGTAAATGAGCGGAGGAAGAGGGAGCGCACAGAGGCTGAGAGGCGCTCGGAGACCGGGACCGGGGGAGACAGGCGGGCGGCTGGCTTCCCCCTCCGGGGCCGAACATGGATTCCCGAGCCCTCGGGGGCTTCGCTCTGCTGCTCTTCGCTTTTTGGCACCTGGGATTAACTGCAACAAATTGTGAGTAGCGGGAGCTCAAGGAGTTGCCTGGGGTTGGGGCGGGTGGGGGGCGAAGATATGGGAAAAAAACTCCCTGAAAAAGGGGGTTATTGCAACATGACCTCTAAGAAAGTTAGCCCGGCGCCGGTTTGCTAATGGAGCTTAGAAATGCAAAGTTGCGGCCAGATGCAGGAATTTGCTCGCCACCGTCCTGCCGGCATGGACGTGGAAGTGAACGGGAGCCACTAGAGCCTGCAGCCAGCGGCTCGCTGGTTTTCCCTCACGGGTTTCTGTCCTTCCCCTGGCTGCAATTTTTTTTTTTTCTCTTTTTTTTTTGCGGCCAGTGTCGCTGCTGCTCGCCCTGCTCAGCTGCCCGCCGCCGGCTGGGACGGGGCGGGAGCTGCGCGCCCCTGCCTGCCCGCCTGGAAGGCGTCGGTCATTCCCGCATGACTCGGGGGTACCGGGATTTTGCGGGCGCTGCATCCGTCTGGCGGGGCAGCGCTGGTGGCACCGGGGACCTTCCCCCGGCCCGGTGGGTGCCGTCAGTTCCCACGGGCGCGGCTGGTCCCGGGGCGTGCTGCCGTCTCCCCACCCCCCCCACCTTCCGCAGCATCCCGGGTGGGAAATCGCTGTTCGCTCCCTCTTCCTCGGGACATCTCCTCGTAAGTTTCCCAGGTATTGCTGCTGGCCCTACGGGCGGTGCCCGCGGGGTCTGTCCCCGCCGGCAGGAGCCTCCCTCGCCGCCCGGCTTCGCCGTGCCGCGGCGGGCGGGCTCTACGGGCGCTTCGGCGAGCGCGGTGCAGCCGGGGACCTTCGGCGCCGGTGGGCCCTGGAGCCCGGGGAGGGGGAGATGCTCCGTGATCTGCCCCGCCGCGAAAGCGCGGGGAGGGGGCGGCGGCGGCTGATGCCGCAGGGAGCGGGGCCCCGCCGTGCGGGGCCTCCCCCGCGGACGCGGCCCGTCGGGCGGAGCTGGGCGGGCGGGGGCCCCGCCGGGGCGCGGCGGGCGCTAGAGGGCGCTGTTGCCCCGCCGGCGGCGCGGGGTCCCGGCCCGGGCCCTGGCGGGTCCCGGCCCGGCCCGGCGGCCGCGGTGCCCGGGGCTGAGGTGCTCGGCCAGCGCTGCCTTCCCCTCCTTCCCGCTCGCTAATTGCTTCCAAACGAGCTGCCGCGCTGAAGGCGGTGAACTTTTCTCTTTTTTTTTTTTTTTTTAATTTTCAGTCAATTAAATTACGGTTAATATGTTTTAATAACGTTCACGAATACTAAATGGCAGGCGATTTAAGGCTGAGGCTTGCCATTACTGATGCAGTCATAAAGTTAATTCCTAACACTTAAAAAGAAACTCTGCATTAATGAGTTTTACTATTTCACGGGTGACAGTTTAATTTCCCAGTGCCAATAAACATTTCCATTGAATACACACTGCTTCCTAAATATTTAGGAGTCAATCTTTTTAAAGCGTAATGATCAATGGTTTTATTATACTGTACAGATTTTACTTATTCATTGAGCAATGAATTAGCATGGAATCAGCTGTAAGTGCTTTCCCAGGAGCTGAGTGAAGGAGCCTGTGAATCTCTAATAGCTACAAGTTCCCTAGAAACCTCGTTAGATTTGCATGTGAAGGTATCTGTGTGCGCGCACGGACCTCATTAATTGCATCCAGTATGAAAATTCATCACCACCTTAAATAAATCATCTCTGTATGTTGGAGCTCAGGGAAACTGTGCTCCCTTCCTCAGTTTTGGGCTAAGAAAGATTATACACGGGCAAAAATATTGAATCTTATGTGCCTATAAGTAGTATCCTGAAGTATATTTAAATAGCTACGTGAAAGTGCCATTGCTTTTAAGGATTACTGAGCTCCTGGGTATTCAGTAAACTTTCCAAATGGAGAAGTTACCAAATTCCACAGAAGGGAACCTTCAGCGCAGGCCACTGTCAGGAGCAGAGGTCCTTCTATTTGAAAGCCAAAGTGCAAATGCAAAAGCATTGCTTCTGTGCCTTCCTCGGTTTGAACAGTTTGGCCATAGGAATCACATTTAGATGTCTATACTGGTATATTTACAATGTCTTCAACAGGTTTTTTTCTGGCAAGTTTTGCAAACAAGAACAGAACTGGGGACAGTGTCTACAGCGGAAAAGGAGTATGGTTCTGGGAGGAAGAATACAACTTATTTAGTTTTCTTCCTAATATCTAACATGGCATTAATGTAATTTGGGTTTTTTTCCTTGCTTCTAAATTAGGAAAATCTTAAAAATGATTCTCCTCTCATTATTTAGTTTCTGCAATGTAAAAATCCTGAGTAAGTAAAAATCTTCCCCACCACTGAGATATTTGATTCCAATTTCCTCTTTGGTAATAGTTTTTAATTAAACAAAGAATTGCTAAAGAAACTGCTTTGAAACACAGCTACAGGCTAGGGGTCAGTAGACATCATTAGAAAGATCAGAATTACCAAATGCTAATAAAACATAAGAAATTCCTCCCACTTTGCCTTTTGCAATAATTTATTACATTAGGTAAATAGAGTGGCAATAGGATTTCTCCCGAGGATACTAATTACTAGAAAATGAATAAATAGCCATGTACGTTACATTGGAAATGAGTTGCATACGATATCTGGGGAAAGTAACACTTCTACATTCATCAGGTAGAGAAGGAGACACAAAGCCTTGCCTGCTATATAACAAATTAGTTGCCCTTTAGCAGAATATTCTGTGATCTGGGAACCTTAGTAGCTTTGGTAATTGTCCTCCACCTGGTTTGGTGTTGTGTATCTTAGAAATTTTCCCCATTGTTATTTTGTTATGGCCCCCTCCTCCTTCTTTATGTCTTTCTTGACTGACTTTCTCACATGGCCGGAAAGATGTATCAGATTAAAACAACTCCTGGAGAAGTGGCATGTTCTAACTCCAGTTGCGAAAGTTATTCTCAAAAATGATTACATGTTTCTGTTGCTGAACACAGCCTCCTCTTCCTACCGCAGAATCACTAGCATTTATTATCCCGGTTCATTAGCATGTGTTACCTGATCATGAGACTTTCAAACCTTTCACTTAAACCTGGTCATGACTGTCAGTTGAAGCTGCAGAAATTCCATGTGTGGTAGAATCGGATCTCCTATTGAACTTCTTACTGAAATATATAGTCAATGTGTGGTCCTCTACTCTGCAGTAGATTTAGATGTGACCTTACAGGAGACTGTCTGTAATAACTCTATTCAATTAGTAGTGTGTGTCTGTATTTCTATTTAGTTTGAAATAGAAAATTGATCTTTTGGGATTTGAAGAAAACATACATTTTCTTGGACAAGGAGACTTCTTTTTTTAGGCAACAAAAGTGTTGACTGTGATTTTAGTCTTCCTTTACAGTGATCTAAATTGATGGTAACTGTGCAGGAGTCAGACAAGTGTAAGTGAAAACTTACAGGAGAAAATTTGACTCTGGATTCTTGAGGCCATCAAGACCAGTAGGTATATTTGGGACTTGTAACAGCATGAATGAGACCTGTCGGGTCAACAGTGGTAAAGGCAAGAGGTCTGTTAAACAGTGACCTTTCTACCCATGTGGTCAGAAATGCTAAGTTTTGAAAAGATCTGCTGAAATAGGTAGAATATTGATCATCTGATCTCAGTCTGCAGCTCATTTGCTTGCAGACTGAGTAAAGCGGATCAGACACAGGTCTCTGGCTTTTCCTCTGGCTCCAGTACTTAAATATTCTTTACAAGAGACCAGTATTCAGGCATGCTTTCCTCCTTTTAGTTCCATACAGGGAGAAAAACATATACGAATGTCTTCATGCCTTCAGATGCAAGGATGAAGAAGTGGTACAGAATAATGAGATTTGCCAACAGAAAGGCTGTGAATAAGATTCCTGCCACGGCAAAGTCCAAGGGACCCACTGCTGATCAGTGCCTCTCTTGCACGGCTCGCATTATCTAGCATTCAATCAATTTGACCCAACTAGCATTCCTTGGCGTCGAACCAGTCTTAAAGACAGTCTTTCCATGGACTACAATGGTCTTTGGATTCTGCATCCACTAGGCAGATGGCATTGCCAGCCCACAGGAATCTATCCAGGGTTATTATCATCGCACTATCAAATACATTGTCTGCTTGGACAATTTCTATTTTAATTTTTTTGCTCTTAATGTCATGCAAATGTAGCAGGATTTTTCATATAAATTAACAGCAAGAACAAATTGTTTTCAAATGTGCTTGGTACGTTTGTACAAAGTATAGACTTCAAGTGGAAAATATGGTGATTATGGGTAGAACAACACACTTGTGAAGTTCTCCCAGCACATGGCAAGTACAGGCTTTTGCCAGCACCCCAGTGAGTGTAGAATTGGTGAATGTTTTTTAATCACTATAATCATTCTTTTACCGATTGGAAACACAGGCAGCATATCATAAGCAAGCCTGGAGATAGATTCTCACATTGATTATACATTTAAGTACCTAAAATAAGTCCTTTGGGGTCAATTGAGTTTGATCCCATATGGTGCGATCATGTCCTGTGCTTTGTTGTTAGATCATGTTCATTTTTGCCCTGCTATATATAATATTTTCTAAATCTGTGGATTCCTCTTCCTCTCCCTCCCCTTCCTCTGCTGCTATTTGAAGCAAGTGGAGTTCGGATAGCTGAATACTGAAATGAATAAGAATCCAAAGGTAGTGGGAGTGCAGGATGCCATTTATTTATTTTTAGCCCCCCAAATGCATTTTCTATAGATGTGACAAGTTTCAGCTGATCTGGCAAATTTTAATTAACCACCCCTCCTGCTCTGAAAGAGGTGAGAATGGGAGAAACACAACTGCAGGTATATCTGCCAGCATTGCACATGACAGGCTCTCTATATGCATCTGCTTTGCCTTAGCCTACCAGCCACTGGAGTCAAAGCAGGTGTTCAAGGGAATGGGCTCTCTATATAGTGCACCAGGTAACCTGCTGTGTTTGGTTTGGTTTGGTTTGTTTGTGGGGGTTTTCTTGTTTGGTTTTTTTATTTGTTTGTTGTGGGGTTTTTTTGTGTGTGTGTTTTTTTTTTTTTTTTTTAAAAAAAAATAAAGGGCTCTTCTGGATTTTTCCACCCCCAAAATTGGGGGAAAGATATTCTGGTCCTGTAGCATTCACTTTTTCAGACTGCTGCTGTCTTACTGTTACAAAGGACACATTTGCATCATGTCTATAGGATGTGGTTCTCGCTGGATGCATTTCTTCTGGGTCTGTGCAGAAAGGAAGGCTGCAAAAGAGAAAAGAACTGGTAGATCTGCATGGACATTTCTTTCTGCTGTTAGTAAAGTGTCTTTAAGAGACATGGACTGTTCTATTTTCATTCTTAACTAAACCCCCTCTACTCAAACCAAGAAAGAGGGGGAAAGAATAGTGTAATCCTGATGTAATAAAGGTTTAAAATTACAGACAATTCTTGGAGGCTTTGAATGCACCACTTGGTAAAACGGGAAGCATCAGTGGATCTATTAGCATGTCTCTGTAGAGTTAGAGGAAAACAAGAAATTTTTTGCACACAGTGCTCAACTGATATCATTGATAATTAATTTCCATGTATTACTCTTGTCTCTGAATTTTCTAATTGCCCTGTGCAGATTCTTGTGGGTTGATAATGCCATCTGTTCACTGGATCAGTGCAACTGATGATGTTTTAAATGATGAAAACAATGCAATATAGAATCTACAGGAAAAAAAGGGATGCCAAAACATTGATTTATTTATTTTTAATTAAGTGCTCTGTTAAACAGTTAAAATTTGATAGTTCATAGTGTGGTGATCTAACTGCCCTTCTAAATAGATATGCAGAAAATATTTCAGAGTTTAGCTTGAATTTGCTCAAAAAAAAAAAAAAAGACAGTAACTTAGTAAAAGAGAGAGCATGAAGCCATTTGTAAATGTCATGAAGGATCTTGCCTGATCTGTATTCCAGGAGAGGAAATCCCATTTTTCTGGCTGTGTTTTGCCTCTGCGTGATACCAGCTTTTTCTCTATATTCTTACAAACATATGCTAGAACTCAGATAACTTGGTCCATTTCCTCCAGAAGTTTGTACTCGGAGATTATCAGCACAGGTTCTGAATAAAGCAGTGGAAGTCTGCATGAACCTACTTATTTACAATACTTGAACGGGTATTAGAGTACTCATTGGTTCAATTATTATTGTATTTTGTAACCTGTGAATTAAAAGCCCGCAGAGTTGATTTTCTGCATGTACAATTGTAGTACTTTGACTGAAAATAAGATACAGAGCTCAGAAAGACAAAGTAGTCTTCTAGGTAATGATAGATTTTTCTTTTATCCAGTGTTTCTCTACCATAATAAAGACCTCGCCAATGTTCAACCTTTCAGTCTCTAGTACAACTCCAGAGGTCTCAACCTGTGCAGGCATTGAATAACCCCAGATACCAGGAGGGTGCTACAGACAGGGCAACAGGATGTGATGAGTTCATGGACATCTGTGATAAAAAGGTTTCTTTCTTCCATGGCAGGAGTAGTCTGTGGAAATAACTTTGGAATAAAGATGCTTGTTTTACTCTTTCAGACACTGTATATGTATTTGGAGACTGTTTCATGGTTGAGAAGGCGGCTTTAGTGTTAGAAAGAAATGTCAAGAGATGATTCACATGGCAAAGGCAACACTGGTGCCTTAGTCTCCTTCTGTATCAGTGGCAGCGTATCAGTGTAACTTTTTTCCTCATCCTATGCACGTGCCAAATCAGCGAGAGGAGTCAGGCTTGGAATAAGAACCCTGTGTGGCATTGTGTTGCAGGTGGGAGGAGGTTTCTAGTGAACCAGGGTGCAAATGGGTTTTTAATTGAACTAGTAGATTTTCCCCTCAGTTTGAGTCTAATTGAAACTGGCTTTGGGTAACAGTAGCGCAACAATTTCTGTTTTGTCATGAATGGTGATTACCTAAGAAACTAAATTTAAAGTCACATTCATCAACATCACTGTGATTCAAGATATGGAGGTGTTGCAGTTCCAGGATTGTGTTGGTGTGCTGTCCAGAGAAGGGCAGCAAGGCTGGTGAGGGGTCTGGAGAACATGTCTTAGAAGGAGTGGCTGAAGGAATTAGGATTATTTAGTCTGGAGAAGAGAGGGCTGAGGGGAGACCTTATTGCTCTCTACAACTACCTGAAAGGAGGTTGTAGTGAGATGGGAGCTGGTCTCTTCTCCCAAGTAACTAGTGATAGGACAAGAGGAAATGGGTTCAAGTTGCGCCAGGGGAGGTTTAGGCTGGACATTAGGAAAAAATTTTTCACTGCAAGAGTTACCAAACATTGGAACAGGCTGCCCAGGGAGGTGGTCGAGTCAACATCCCTAGATGTTTTCAAAAGTCGTGTAGATGTGGTGCTTAGAGACATGGTTTGGTGGCAGACCTGGTGGAGTAGGGTCAATGGTTGGACTTGATGATCTTAAAGGTCTTTTCCAACCTAAACGATTCTATGATTGTATTGGGCCAGGGGAGTCCGGATTCCTGACCACAGAGGCTGGCTTATCGATGAGTTGGATGTAGGCGCTGGAGGTTTGCTGGGAAGAGTCTCTGCGACTGCCTTCTGTCATAGTCAACATGAGACACATTACAGCAGTAATTATCTTATAACATGCCAACACTGTTTCCATGTTGGATGACACAACTCTAAATTTGAGGTTAAGGGGTATTCTTAATGAACATCACTGTTATATGGATTCATAAGAGCAATAACAAGGAAAAGCTAACTTTGTAATTGCTCATTCAATGCCATTCTAGACTATAAAAGGTTTTTAGTGGCTTGTGTTAGTGCACTCTTTTCCAAACTGTTAATTGCCTGAGATCTGTGTGATCTTTATGGGATAAAAGAGCATAGAGTTGCAGTGGGACACACTGCACTCCTTTCAACCTGGGACCCAGAAATACTCAAAAGATATTCAGCAACACCCACAGCAGTGGAAACTGTGAGGAATAACTGTGGTATCATTCTAGGGAACGCTTCCTTTTTGACATTGGTAATTAGAGTTTAGCATAGAGCTCCAGTGCATGAAACAGGGTGGTATTCAATACTAACCATTGTGGCACAGTAGGAATTGGACTGGAAAGGAAATAAATGCATTTTCATTCTCTGTTTTATTGTGTGTATTGAGAAGGATTGAGTGTTGGCCCTTAGGAGTTCTGGAGCATAAATTTTTCTTCTAAAACTATTCAGTGCACTGTGTTGCCAATATAGTAGTAAATAATAATAATAATTTTCAAATGGGTAAAATCCTCTCTTTGTTCCCAGCTGGGCAATAAGGAGTTGATAAATGCTGTACTGCCTGGATAAGAATTGGCAAGTTCCATTTACTTCTGCTCTAAATGGTGAGGCATTGTTCCTCAATGACAATGGTTCTTCACTGATGACAGCTCCTCAGCAGTCCAGGAACAGACACAAATACCTCGTGATCTATGTCACCAGCGACATAGCTGCAGTCATTCCTGTATTAGTTCAGTGATGTGTCTATGTTTGGGCCTAAATTGCCCCTGCTTCTGATGTAGATGCTATGGTCATATGAACAACCTACTGAACGTTAATAAGGCTATTTTATTCCTTCCCTTCATGCAAATTTATCATGGGAGCAAGAGGGGAAATGGCATTTTTTTTACTGGAGGATATCTGGTGTGTCTATAAAACTATGCATAAGGGCAGGAGCAGGAGATGGAGTCTGTTCTTTGTAGGGAAAGAGGGGAGGTCACAAAGGATCTTCTCCCAGTTTCCCATTACTAGTGGCAGCTTCCTAATGCACTCAGTGAAGAGGTCTGAATTAATGGTCCAAGTGAGTCATCAGTGAACCGTTAGGAGTAACACATTCATTTGTAGTAATCAGGACTGATTTATGAATAGGACAAAAGGGACTAAATATGCTATGAAAATGCATGTTGTAGATTTTTTTTTCCCCCCCGATGAATAATTCATCCTCTTCTAGTATCCATGAAAACAAAAACACTGTGCACATAAGAACCCATTAAAAAAGTTAATCCCACAAATGGCTGAACACAGAGAAAATCAGCTTTTGTTTTAAAAGGTAGATTTACTCAAATCTTCTCTAATTTGATTTGCCAGTGGGGTATAATTTAAGTCAAACAAGTTAGCAGCATTACTTGCTGTATGAAGGTCTAAATATTTAATAGATTATGAGAAATGCCTGCCCCACAGGATAATGAGCTAAGGAGCACTCATTCTCCACAGTGCAGAGGATAAGCTAAACTCAACAGTAATAGCGCGCAAAATGGAGAGGGAACTTCTGTTCACAGGGTATAAAGCTGGCCTTCAGAGCACTTGTAGTGCACCTTCTATTCTAAATAATCCTGGGAAACTACCTCTGTGCGTAATGATAGTGGCTTTTTAGTAGCAAAGGCTCATGGTCTTCCTATGGTCTCTGTATGTCTGTGAAGATGCCCCCAGTGAACGTCTCCTAGCCAGAGCACATGCTCTGGAGCATGCAGGATGCTGCATGCTCAGATAATCCTGGTAGACATCTGCCTATCTGCTCTTGGACAGTCATGTCAACAGAAGGGGGAGCATCGGTGCCTCTAGAGAGGCTGGTGTTTCAGCAGAGCTGAAGTGTTTTGTCTAAAGCTACCTAGGAAGTCTCTGAAAAATTAGAATAAGAACTTAGATGTATTGGATTCTAGGTGGGCACTTTACCTGTAGACTGCCCTACCCTTGATGCAACTGCTTATATGGACAATAAACAGAGCAGCAGAGAGAAGGGAGAAGAGAAGCCTTACAGAGAAAGAACAGCGCCATTGGATTTCTTCCTACCTGCCCTGAAAAATTCAGAGGGGTTGGTTTGTGTTGTTTTATTTTTTAATTTTGTATCAAAATAGTTTGTATTTTAATCTTAGAGGAAGTGCCTCCTTCGGCAACCCCTAGCAAGATTAAACAGCTATGGCATTTTTCAGAGACTATTTGTTTGGAAAAGAAAATGAAAATTTGATGAATTTCAATCAGATGTAGCTTACAGCATTCAAATATTTAGAGATTATCAGATTCCCTTTTCCCAGCTCTGCTTCTTAAGTGCAGAGCTCATCTTATATGTAATATTAATTCTCATTATTCTTGGACAGTTACTCACTGAATTCTTGTGCAGACTCAGTTCATCTAGGACCTGGTCTAAAGTTCCTGAAAATGGAGGGAATGACTCGTACTTGAATTTCAGATCATATTTTCCTCAGAAGTCAGTTCATCCAGTGTGTAAATCCTTATTATTGTTCTGCTGTGAAGTTTATTCTCCTTAAAACCTGTCTGGCGATGTATGCAATACAAGATGTGTTTACACCTGTCAGTATGAAGAACCATTCATTTTCCTGATGGTTGCTGCTCCTTTCGAGTATATCATATGAGAGTGCATTGGCCTGCTCTTATATCATGTTCTATGCCAACCTTGTATCCAACTTATTGACAATATAATAAGTTAAAGTTGCACACTCTTTTGCATTCTTCTTCATATTTTTTACCAACAGTTGTTCTGTTTCCTGGGTCCTCCTGTTCTGTTGAGTCGAGGTGAACACTAGGCACTATAACACGTGGAATTACATTGTGATAATTTTCTTACAAGCGTTACAGAAAACATTTTAAATGCCCTGAAGAGCTGACGCTATAAGGACATTCCTAGTTGTCTGTCTTCCAGGCAGATATGAGCTCACGTTGCTGGTGCTCCTGGGTGGACAAATGAAGGCTTGTTTTCCAGCCTGGAAAACATATAGCTAGCTCTTTGTTAGTAACATTAGGTACATGAGGTTGCTCATGACATTGTACAAACGTCTGCATAGATACATTTAAAAAAATTAAATCGCACAGTTTTTCCCATCCCTATCTCTGCTCTGAAGAGATGCATTGAGTCAGTTCCTTTGTTTTCTGGCCCAGTTTTCTGGTGGAGGGTTACTGTATGGTTTCTATGCTGTAGGAAAGCCACCAAAGAATTTGAGTTTGGCTTTGCCATTCATGTGAAGCATATAGGCTGGAACCAGGTAGGAGTGAGGAAAAGGATGAACTGAATCAGGCTGAAAACTAGCACTGTCAGTCATTCCTGAGTTCCAAATTTCCCTAAAATGACTAACATTTGATATTCTAACTATAACATTCGATTTTTTTGCAAATTAGAAACTCTTCTCTGTGTGAAATCTGTAACTGGTACCGTTCCCTGAGGCCTCCTGCAGAGAGGCTGCGCATGAAGCGAAGTAGTCTATTTACTGCATCATTATGAATTTGGATTACAATCTCCTTTACACACCCACATTCATCATTAGGTGTTTGCAAAAGCCTAAACTGTTTTTCAGACAAGTGATGAAGATGTGCTTTTCATCTGCGCTTCTGCAGATGGAGCTGCAGTTGGGCAAGGTGAACCAGTATGCAAGAGGTTTACCTCAGCAAAACAGACAGGAAAAAAAGATCTGCTTGCTAAATTGTAAGTCACTTTCCACTTTAGTTTATGGAAGGAGGTATCAACCTCCATGACTCATTACATTTCACAGCAAATACATTATTTCGCTTGCTTTGACAGGCCTGGACCAAACCCCACCAATTCTGTCCCTGGGTCCGGACATCAATGACTTGTGTGAATTAAATAAGGAAGTCCTGATTTGACAGCCTTTCTCTGATAACAAGCAGACAGTGAGTCAGAGCTATAACACAACAGATTTTCCTCCTACCCTCTCCAACCTCCCCTCCCGAACCTTAGTAGCATCTGATTTATAGAGCCTGTTTTTTGCAACTTCATCTAATTAGCACAGGCACTGGGGTCAGTATTCTAACACCTGACAGACTTTACAAGGGAACACCACAATTACAAGTGTAATTATCTGTTTTTCTGCTGCACTGAAAAATGTAGCATATGAAAATTAACATAAAACCCCTAAGTGTTAGGATGAAAGTGCGGGTGTTAGAGGAGAGGCACCATCTTCAAATTTGAAAGGCCTGGGTTTGATGCTTGACTTTCTGAAAGTTTTCCTGGGCATTATTAGGTGACGTATTTAATTGCTTTGAGCTTGAGTTTACCTGGTTTATCTCATTAGGGCTAAATGTTCAGCTCTTCTAGTATATACAGATGTACACCTAACAACAGAGGTTAGAGAAAGAGGCCTTTATGCTAGGTATTAACTTAGTATAAACAATAATGCTGTTAGCACACTTCTTTTAAAAGTACTGACTGCATCAACAAATAATGGAGTCTTTAAACCATTGGGATTGTGCTGGCTCTCCCTGGTGACTTTCATAGGGGTCTGTATGCAGCAAATTTAGGATCTTTGTGTAAATCTACAATCATTCAGTCTTCAGGGTGAGAGCTATGGGCTGGTCGGCTGTGAGCCAGGAAAACGGTTTTTTTGAGCATTGTGCCCTTCCAGTCGCTTCTACAAGGCATGTGGGTAGAGCCAACTTGCATCTCCCTACAAAGGCATGTAAGTGTGCACTGAGTTGCCTGCACTGATGCTAAACTAAAATTGCGTGATGGAAATGGTGTGTTCATGTTAAGTTAAAGAATAATAACCAGTTAAATATGACTATAAAGTACCATTCTGAGATAGCCAAAAGAACTGCACAAGAAAAGGGTTATTCCTTTTTATTTCTTACATTAAGGAATACTATAACCTTAGCTTAGAGGAAATTTAGAGCAAATCTATAAAGTCATGTTCAAGCTAAGCTTTTTAAATTCCAAGACAGGCGCTTAATTCAGTGTTCAGGCAGGGAGAAAAACAGTTCACAGCTGGAATGCCTGTTCTTCTCTTCCACAAGACGCACAGAGAAGGGTAATTGATTTAGACTCCTTCAGGATAGGAATGGGTTTTCTGTGTTAGTAAGTGTGAAGCACAAGGTCTTCAACCTAGTAGGAGGATCTCTTTATGCCAGTGATAACAGTGGAGTCTCTGCTTTGAAGACTACACGCAAATGCATGTCCTGCTTCTTCAACTTACTCGTATGTCTCTGATGGGTAACTGTCTTTGACATCTTTGAGGAAACAGTTTGATGAGAAGAGCCACACTGTTCTAGCCTGGGACTAGTAAACTAACCCTTCAATGCTCAAAGAATGAAAAGTCTTTTTGGAATAGCCCTTAACTAAGAAATAGGAAACTCACTAAGCTGACATTGAAGGCAGCAAAGTTTAGTTCTTCTTAGATATCCACAATCTGTGTATACCTGTAGATTTTCTTCAACTAGGAAATAAAGGTGATGGAAAAACCCTTCTCCTTCCCATGTCTGTAACCTACTTTTGAGTGTAAATATATGAAAGACGGTGGGAGTCATTCATGATACTCCAAAGCACTAGGTTAATCAATAAGTCCATTTATTTCATTGAGGCTATTCTTGTACAAAGCAGAGTACCAAAGAGAAAGTCTGAGGCTAGTCCTAGTATGTTTAAAGCCAGATACAACCATATGATTATCCCACTCCATGACAGCTTTGTCAGAGTGATTAAAAACTGCTTCCTGTAATATTCTTACATATATATACTAGCAAAAAATTCTTAGGCACATACTTAGTGTAAGTATTATGAATAAAAAGCACATAACACATAGCCCCACTTCATTCACCAAAGTGACCAAGAAGATCAAAACAAAGTGAAACAGTCATCAGCTATGCAAATGAACAAGGCTTAGAGCGAATCTGCCTATGTTAAGTCAGTAATTTGATGGGTTGGTTTTTTGATTAAGCTTCCCTGGGGGGAAGGAAAGATTTAATTAAAAAGTGATTCAAGGGGAATTCAGAATAATAAATCATGTCTATTTTATCTCTGCCAGAGCATTGGAAAATTGGTGGCTGCTGATGGAACAGGTTGAAGTGAAACAGGAAAGAAATGGGACTGCCTCATTCATGAGTTTGCACCTTCCATCTGCACAAACTACTGTGTTCAGTCTTCCCTCTCCTGATAGCAACAGTGTCAGCAATGGCTGCTCTTCCCCTGCTGCTCTTCCCCAGCTTTGTCCTTTATTTCTTTTTTCTAGGTAGAGCAATTTCAATTACACCAACTTGTCAAAAGTGAGATCTGGCAGGTTGCAACATCAAGCTGCCTAGGTGTTGTGGTATCATTTCAGCTAGATTAAAAGCTGAGTCCCTCAAATATTGAAATGCTGGCAGAATCAAGTGTCTGTCAAATAAGTAAGGTAATAGAAAAGACCTTTCTGAATACAGAAGAGCACTGGTATTTTACAGGTCAGTAAAGGATTTGTCTCAGATGGATGTCTTCTAGAAATGGCTAAATGGTTTTCTAAGGTTGCTGGTTAGTTTTGATGAGAAGAAGTGAGAAAGTGCTTCTAGTGCTGTTTCTAAGAATCTTTGGGGAAATTACCTTCATTTTTCAGGTCACATTATGTTTCTGTGCCTGATGCTCTGTTTATTTAACATTTAAATACCTGTCTCTGTAGTTTGAAAAGCAAAGGGCTACAGAATCTCATTAGGACTATTGAGGTTAGGTTTTACAGTACAAACATGTTTCAGTTGAGTCCAGAGGATTTAATTCTTAACGTATTGTTTAGAAAAGCAATAGCGCGCTTAAGCAATGGTAAACTGAAATGAGTACTCTGTATGCTCACTAAAGTCAAACATTCCAGTAAACAGCATCAGAAGCAAGAATGGTTCAACTGGAAGAAGAGTATTTATACCTCCTAATAAACTCCAAATATTGAAAAGTATGTAACGCTGTTGAAAATAAATTCTCCCTCTTCCCCTTCTTTTCAGGGAATTTAACTTTTTTTTCATTCTGTCATCTAAATGTTGGTTCTTCCACCTTGAAATCAAATAAAGAATGCTCAGCCCTGATGAAACATCAAATCCTCAACATATGCTGCTCCTGAATTCTGGTGGCTATTCAGTTCACAATTTCCTATTGTAAATGGAACACTTGAAACCTTGAATAGGTGTGTCCAGATCTTTCTACTGACTTCTGTGTGTGCATTTACCTATACATGACATTTTAATAGAAAAGTTGCATGTGTGCATACCTTCAGTTCTTTGTACAGAGCAGGATAATATTTTAGATGTTGCTGTTACAGAAACCATTTCTTCACAATTACTAAAATAAAACAAAAAATGAGGTGGTGGAATCAAACCATTCCCTGATGAAATCCATTCATTTCCATTGTTACGAGTTTATTATTGCCTTTATTATACTCTTTTTATTTCGGGGAAGGAATAATTTTCTGAGATTGAGTAGCTTCAATATTCTGCTTAATCAAACATTTAAATTTTTTTTTGAAGATGAGTCATTAGGAATTTGACTCTTGCATGTAATCCTTTCCAAGAATTTCTCTAATTTGTGACTTTCTATCATTTCTCATTTAATGATGGCTAGTGAGCTCCTGATGCTCTGCAATACCAAGAAAAAGACACTGTGATGAGCTAAAGGAATCTGTTATGATTAAACTCTCCCTTTTTCACTATACAATTCATGCACAGAATTTTTTCTGTGGTGTGAGGGGTAGACTCTTTGTACTGATTATGTCCTATTTTAAGAATAGTAAAGGAGTTGCCTAGAAAGGAACATCATTAGTTACCCGTACACCTTCTGAGCCCTCAGCTGAAGACCTTGCTGCTTTTTCTGGCAAGAAGAAACATTACATCCAGAAGGGCCTTCATGCAGGCCATGTGGCCCGATTTCTGTCTCCACCATTTAGCTGGTTCTCCCACTAGCTTGCAACTTGTCTTCAGCAGTACTAACCTGCCCCCCCCTTTTCTTCTTGCTTATTCTGTTCAGCCCTCTGATTCAATGACTAATCTGTGTCTTAATCTCAAGGAAACCAAACAGTGAGCTGCTTTTCCGCCCACGATTCTCATCACTTTTAAGTGCAGTGTCACTGTCCTATGCGTCCTTCAGGCTTACTACCGTAGTCTCCCCTGGCTTTCTGCAGTCCAACCTGTGTCCAAATCTTGTTACTTCTTCCTCAACTTTAAATACAGTTTTCCACCTCTCCATGTGCTGCTTATAGATACAGTCCTACCTCTCTTCTATTATAGGTGGTTGATAAGATGGAAAGTGTTTGTTTATGGGGGAAATCTACATAAAGCAGAAAGAGAAGGGAAACTGAGGGTCTTTTGAGATGATGATGATGATGAAAACCACCAGTAATAGCCTTGATTTCAGGAAAATCGCCTTCCAAACAAAGAGAAACAGCCCCTGTTAAAAGAAGGAAAATAGGTTATTTTATCTGAAACTGCAGATCAGGTTTGCTTATGTTCAGGCTGAACGAGCAGTTTAGAGATAAGGCAGAGTCTGCTTTATCTGCTTCAATCTAGCACCTCTCCTCTATATCTATTGCTTATTTGGCTCTGGAAAGTCCTTTCTTCCAAGCCATGAGGTCCAAAATCTTGTAGAACTTGGTCTTCAAAGTTAATCTCCATTTCCTTTGAATGCATTTATATTTGCACACAGGTACAAGTGTGTATATGTATATAAACATACACAGGTAATTATCTACACTTTATGTATATGTATGTGTAAGTTTATATACAAATATGTACCTACAAATAAATAAATATATATGTAGGTTATGTGGCAACTTTCAGATGTTCACGCTCAGAAAAATATTAAAACCTTTGTAAAGCTAATAGAATATAACGTGCTTCTCTGGAAGCTGGAGAGTTTCTTTACATCTCTTCCACTGCCTCTTTATGAAGCAGAGCCTGAGCCTTTCTGTGGGACTTGTTGCATTTAGCATGTCATCCAAAAAAAATTCAGATACTAAATTTTGAATTCATGGGATTAGAATGTTTTAAAAGATTTTGCAGTTAAAGGTAAGGCATAAATATGCTGTCTACAGACTTGTCCTCTCTGTGAAAACTATATGGTAGTCTTATGTGGTAATAAGGATTTTAAATTACTGCAGCTAGTAAGTCAGCTGAACAATGACATCATTAAGAAGAAAAGAGAGATCTCTTGTGTGGTCTTGAACAAATTACCAACTTGGTCTATGCCCCAGCTTCTGCTGGATCTTCCTGCATACTTTTCAGAAGCAGGGAGAGGGGCTTGGTAATGCTTGAATCACATTTTTCAGCCTCAAAAATGCTGACTCTGTCAAGCCACAGAAGACTTGTCAAGGGATGTTTTGACATAACATTAATGATACTCAGTTTATTGAATTAATATTTTTATTGTTCCTTTTATCTTCCAATGATCTGAATCAAACCCCCTCTTATTTTGTAAACTGTTTTTATTACTTCAATTTATATTCTGTTTTGAAGTGGTGTGGGAGGAGAATGGAATGACAACAAACAAGCACTCAAGATTAAAATTTTCACAAGATAAGAGGAGATGGTTTTTGGTTCTCCTTAGACGTAACTAGCTTATTTTATAAAATATGCTAGGGTTTTTTTTTAAGGAGGAATTGTTGTAAGATAAAATATTTAGCATACTGTATCATATTTATGAAGATGAATATATAAATCAGATTTCTGATAATGAAGCATGGTTACAAATATGCAATTGCCTAGAATATAATTAAGGTTAACTATTAAGGAAAATAAACAGACACAAATGTTTGAACCATCATATTCAAAAATCCACATAAATTTCCTCCTGCATGATGGGAAAGCAGTTTCTACAGCAGAATAGTGAAAATACAATATGAAACAAGCAGATTCGCATGAATATGCATAAGCACAGACGTGCCTACACCAACACATTGACACACTGTACGTCCAAGAACAAGCAAGAGCCCTGAGACAGCACTTTGGAGGCTCTGTGCCAGAGCCCTTCCGTGTGCTATATCCACATATATATTGGTTGTAAATATCCCATGACTTGCTTTGCTCATTCTTGTTGGCAAACACAGGGCTTAAGTGAAATGATCCACAACTACCCTCAGGTGTCCCCCATGCTTGCTTTTCTGGGTTTATACAGTATCTTATTTTTCTTCCCTAATCTCATTACCTTGCATTCTCTACAGGGAGCCGCACAAGACTCCTATCTGCCAATAAGACAAATCCGCTTGTGTTGTTTTGATTTTGATTGTAACATCTCCTCCAGTGGTTTGTATGCATATATGTCATCAAGAAAAATACCGACACAGGATGAACTAGGGAGTATTTCTCAATTAGTATCTGAAGTTACTGCCTTTTAGAGTTTACTTTCAAACATGCCTTTTTGTAGCTTTTCTAATATGACCTTGCCTCTTATTATCTTCAGTCCCATATCACGTGTCTTGGCAGATTGACCATGCCAGGGATGACTCGGAAGCGTGACATTTGGCCAGTGATGTCCTCTTTTCTTCCATTTCTGGAAAGCAGAAAACAGCACGGTGGCAGAATTTCTAGAACTTTTTTTCTAGTAAGTCAGCTGGCCAAAGATGGGTCACAGAGCAGCTCAACTGTTTGCTGTCTGAATTATAGAAGGCAATCAATATGACACCTGGAATACTTTTTCCCTGTATACTATTTAACTACAGTTTTCAGTATGAAACTCAAACTAAGACTTCCGTATATCTTGGAGACCGAGGGGAAAAAGGTTATCTAATGTTAGTATGACGTGTGTGGAGCTGTAGATCCAGGAGATGTTACTCTAGAGACGGGTCCTGGTTTCAGAGTCCATGACTGGAGCTGAAGATACCCACAGCACGATGGCTCTCGGAGCAATATTTACCCTGGTAGGAAACTGAGGAGAAGGATGAAGTTTACCTGTGAATGTTAAATGTTGTTTGAAAACAAAACATGGATTTGTGGCGACTCCTTGCTGAGAACTATCTCAGGCAGAGATAACTGGAGATATGAAGAAGGAGGCAGTTTTAAATCCTCTTTTACCCTTTTGGACATGGACCCCAAAAGCCATTAAAAAAGAGGGAATGTATGCAGAGAAAAAGCTGCAGAGAAATAATTATTGCTGCAATGTACAGAGTCCCACTGCAGAAATGGGCTAAGAATGTCTCAAAGTATTACATTATGCAAAGGTTTGGTAGTTCAAATGAAAAGTTTTGTAACCGAGAAATTAGTTTGATTTGTTAATAAAAAGGAGGCTTCTCATTTAGTTTTATTATTAGTTCAAAGAGCCAAACAAGCTTCCTCTTTTACCTCCTTTCTTTCCTTGCTTTCCTCCTTTCCCTCATTTCATTTCTTATCTTTGTAATTTTCTCAGAGCTGGAGTTGTTTAAAAAGAAAATGAGTCCCTCCATTTGGAGGGAGAGAAATAGAGAAGCAGGAAGGAAAGACTTGATCATTGTTTTTTCACTTCAAAACCTGTTTCTTTTTTTTAACATAAAAATGAAAATTTCAATTCAAATGGAAATGTACCATTCAAAAACTTGGGGAAGTGAGGCAGTTTTTTTCCCTCCTCTGTTCTTTAACATTTATTTTACTGTCTCTGTAATGCATATCATGGTGCTAGGAGTCTCTGCCATTTAGCCTGCTAATAGCAGTGGACTCAAACCCCTTTTATCACATAGTGGATTCAGCCTTGTATCACCAAAGTGACTGGAGATTTGTCAGCATCATTTTAGCATGCTGGTTTGATCAGGTGATGCTATAGAGATTCCTATTGCTGCTCTGCATTATCTTTCGTGTCTTGCAATTTGTGCTATTCATACAAATTGCTCCCAATGATGGTATTCAAAGCCAAATTTAAACATACCACTAAACCATGGGAACATAGCACGTAACAAGCTACAATGAAATCCAAGAAGTATTGGATCATATGATCATCTCTGGCTTAGAAATACCTAATGAATGGTAAATGCAGTTCAGTTCAGCTAAATGTTGAATAATGAGCTCAGAAACAATGATGAAAGAAAGCTGAGCTGATGAAAGGGTGGCAGCATAGTAAGTGAGGAATAAATGCGGTAGCTATTAAAGACATGTCTCCTAAAACTTTGGAGAAACAATTTAGGCTTGGTGCAAAGAAACCTCTTAGGCAAAAGAAACACGCAGCCAAGGGAAAGCAAGCCACAGGACAGAAGATGTGTTTACCTGGACTTCTGTAGTGGTGAATTGAGACAATTTCCCTTCACAGATTGGAAAAATTACTCACATGTGAAATCTAGGTTAATGTCATATTTTACCTTGGAAATTTTATCTAAATCAATAGGGAGAAGAGGAGCTGTCAGTCAGATTAATGAAGAGTTATAACACCCTCCTTGGGAGGGGGAGTAGAATCATCGTTAATTGTGGGCTAAGTGGATCTCAAGGTAGCTCATAACCCTCCAGTTAATACCATGCACGTGCATCATTTGGCATGGAAGAGAGTGGGTCACCGCTCAGTCCTTCCACCCTTGGTCCCAGTCCAATTTAAGTACAACTCCAGTTATGCCCTTTTTCCAATTAAGTGGTGTTGGCAGTACCTGCATGTTTCCCGTCTTTGGTGCCCAGCCCTCTTCCCCTGGGGAGCTTCCTTTTCTGCCACCCAGAGACTCTCAGTCTCTTCCTGACACTGAAAAACAGGCGTGCATCCAGGTGGAGAAATGCATCTGGATGTGTCAGCTGAAGCACAGCTCTTTCTTCCAGCATGCAGAAAACTTCCAACAGGGCAGGGATTGGTCTCTCACTGGTTGTGCAGCAAGTTGGAAAAGCTGGGGGGAAAGGGTGATGAATGAGCTTCCTTACCTGATGACAAGGAAAAAAATGTATTTTGGTCAGATATTCACATTGAGATGGCTTAATTTATGCATCTGGTTTAGCCTCATTCAAATGATCTGGACTCAATATAGCCCAGGATACTTTGTTCTCTGAATATGTGTTACAGTTCTCTCCACATTTCTTATTTCCTCCTTTCTTTTCCTTTCATTCCACATGGGGAAAAAAAAGGATGCTTTTGAATCAGTGGAAAATTTTGATATTTCCATTTGGGATGAGATGTAGCACCTGGTTTTTAAAAATATTTTGTTGTTCAAATGGGGGATTTTTTTTTTCCTTAGGAACTTTCTAAACAATATTTGGTCAAAATTAATTTCTGTAAAAGGCTTTTGACCAGTTTTAGATACTCCCATTACAGCTTTCTTCAGTGAAGCATTGTCTGTTAGAGAAAATCTTTTTAAATGTGGTAAAAGTCAGACATGCAAATACGACTCAGTGCACTCTGCTCTGCTGAACGCTGTATAGGGAAGATCAACTCAGCGGATGCAGAACCCTAACGCATCAACACTTGACATTCATTTATTTTCTGGTGCCTGCACAGAGGAACTGCTCGCAGAATCGTACTGAGTGTGCTGAATCTCAGTTTCCTATTCGATCTCAAGAATACAGCAGCGGAGAAGGAAAATGAAGGTTGGAAATCATAGGCACTGGGAGTTGATGAGGCAGGCTAAATTATATTGGAAATGGTAGTAGGGAGAGCAGAGGCAAAGAATGGAGCATATTTTTTGGGGAAGAAAAAAGCAATATAAGAATCTGTCTTTGCTATATTTCTGTCCTTCCTTATACTCCTTTCTATTCTTTATGTAAAATCACATTTACTATGAGGTCTGATTAATGCAACTTCAACACTTGCTCTCTCTGAGAAACATTCAGTCTGTTAGAGGCTTCAACATCTCTTAAGTGAAGTAATATGCTCTTGGCAAGGGTTAAACAGACACCAGCAAAGTAGCGCTCAATTTGTTAGCCCCAACATGCTCTGTAAGCAATTTCTTTAGAAGCTTTAAATTGAGAAAAACACAGCTCTATAATAGTGATCCTTTCCTTCCCTTTCTTTTGCTGCAGTCCCTTGCTTGTCTTGTAAGTGAATGAACTGCGAGCAAAAATTCTGTCCACCTAAAATATAATTTGCTCTGCATGATGCTGAATGAATAATTTATTGAGCTAACTGTTTGAGTAGAGCATGTCTAAGCACTTGATCAGATATCCTTGACTGCTTGGATGGGTGACAGGGAAAGCTGAATGAACTTTTTTCCATCAGCTTTTGTGGTAGTATAAACCTAAAAGTAGTGAAACTGTTAGACACTATAGCTCTCCGTAGTTTCTCATGTGAGCCAGAAAGCAGAGAAAATGACAGTGTTTGGCAAATAATTTATTCAATCAATCTTCTGGTAACTTTATTTTAAGCCCTCTTTTCTTTGTCTCTGATATACTTAACACTGCTCTCTGCCTGTGGGATTGCAGGTAGTTACTGAATTTTTTTTAAAAAATGTTGTGTGCTTGCTTCTGACATTATTTGATGTGTTACATTTATCAGTGCAGGGACAGTGTTTGTGTCAGTGATGCTGTGTATTCTAAAATGCATGGCACACAAAAATTATTGATCCTTTCAAGAAGCCCAAATGATTTTTACCTTCGCCTCAGGCTCTATTAGCAATGTGGAAAATTGAAAAGGGCTCTCAAGAAAAAAACTAGCGTAAGATTGAAACTCCAACTGAAGAGCTGTCAAGTGGAGAAGTACTTATGAATTATAATGAGAATGATCTAAAGATGACATTATCCTTTAGGAGTTTGGTTAAATCTTCCCTCCTATCATATGACTTCACAAAGGCCCCTTAGAACAAACAAAACCAAAATAACAGCAGTTTTAGGAAATATATTTAGAGGAGCTGCACATTAAACACAGAAGGGCTTACAGTAAGTTGTGCAGCAGAGATAGGGTTGGAAAAGTGCCAAAGGAAAGCTCTGAATTATGGGGCTGGTACAGAGGTCCAAGGTAGCTTCAGCAGAAGTTCTCTTATATGGCTGCAAAAAGATTTTTTGTTGTTGTTGTTGTTTGTTTTTTGTTCTTTTTTTACCCTCACACTTGCTTTTTATGTATGTTGGACATTGCCTCCAAAACTTCACAAGACTTTTCACAGAATCACAGGTGTTGGAAGGGACCTCTGGAGATCATCTAGTCCAACCCCCCTGCCGGAGCAGGGACACCTAGAGCAGGTTGCACAGGATGGCGTCCAGGCGGGTTTTGAACATCTCCAGGGTTAGAGACTCCACCACCTCTCTGAGCAGCCTGTTCCAGTGCTCTGCCACCTTCAAAGGAAAGAAATTCCTCCTCATGTTTAGGTGGAAGTTCCCATGTTCAAATTTGTGCCCGTTACCTCTTGTCCTACCACTGGGCACCACTGAAAAAAGACTGGTGCCATCCTCCTGGCACCCTCCTTTTAAGTACTTATAAGCATTGATGAGATCCCCCCTCAGTCATCTTTTCCAGACTAAAAAGACCCAAGTCCCTCAGCCTTTCCTCATAAGAAAGATGTTCCAGGCTCCTAATCATTATGCTTCCCCATATATTTATATCCATGTAGATATTTTACTCTGATTCATGTTTTTGATGGAAGGAGAGTCCATTTCTGACAATGGCTTTGGTTGTGCATTGAGTTCTGTGTTGCATGTGATCTGAGGTGAAAGGAAACCTATTCCTTTCTAAAGGTTTCTCAAATACCTTTCATAGGGCAGCACGTTAACAGATATGTTAGCAATCACTGGTAATAATATGAAGGAAAATAGTATTACTGTGAACTGAATGACTGGAGTAGAGGGCCACATTTTGTCCACAGGACACTGCTTCCAGGAACTGGCCATAAATACTACTCAGCAGTATTTCAAGTGGAGGGAATTATTTTTTCCTTTAGGCTGAAGATATTTTTCTGTGTATTAAACTCTTTCATATAACTTTGCTTTCTGAAAAAAAAGCAACCCCAAACCCTGGCAGAAGATACAGAAAGCAGATCTTCATTTACCGTGATACCTAGAAGGAATGCATTTGCCTTAGACAAAGCAAGTAGGTTGGTTTTTTTTTTTTAATTGCTCCCATGTTGACAGAAGAGATGAGAAATGCAATGAACACCAGGTTTAAAAGCATTTCTAGGATCAGAAGAATGATTCCATCGGAGCTGTACTTTGGTGCTACTAATATCACTTTCCTGGATATCTTCCAGGTTGTATCTGTTTAGGTTTGCTGCCAAAGGAAACTATTCGGTTTTACCATTCTCAGCACTGTGGAGACTGTGTGGATGCAGAAAGACACACTGGATTTTTCTCAGCTTCCATGCATTTGAGAATATATGTATATACACACCAGAAAATTGCTAGCAATAAGCTATGTGAAGCAAGAGAGGCCTAGACCTTTCCAAATGCATAATCAGCATGCAAGCAACCAGTTAGAAAAAAAACACCTTACCAACTTGCAAGTTATTATGCAATCCACTGAGGAAAAACAAATGCAGAAAAAGGAGCAGCCTTTACAACCGCCTCTCTGAATACATCTCAAGTACCGACCCGGCCTTCTAACAGAGTTTAGTATTTTCTGGTGCTGCTTCCTCTTCCCCCACACAAATGTGCACTGCGTTCACGAGTAATACATGAACTCCCAAAGCACCTGCATTTCGACAGCTATAAACTGGATTAATTGAAACATGATTGATACAAGCTTGCCCAGAGAGATGATATTACTAATTAAACTGTGATGCATAGAAATACTGTAAATCAGTTTCATTTTACAGCATTAAGTGTCCCAGTCAAAACCATCCAGTAGCGACTGATAAGAGATGAGATTCCGGTACTATCTCCGTTGGCTCTGCTTTTACGTGGAAGAGGGACAGGGTCTGGCCATGGGTGTTTGCCTGGACGGGAGACTTGGGAGGGATTTGGTGTTTGGTTTTCCCCTGTGCCGTGTTGAGTTATTTGGTGCTCGTTCACCAGAGCGGGGGCAGCAGGTTTACCAAGGAGGGGTCGGGTCTAGCTGCCTGGTGCAGCTGCTGTCAGGCTCTCTGTGTGCACACACAAATACCTGTCATTATGAAAATAAATATTTGGGTCTGAATTTTGGAATCAATGGCCTAGTAGTTGTGAAGAATATGAATTGCTACTTTTTCTGCTTTGTTTGAAGAGGATCTTCAAGAAAAGACCTTGTGTGTGCATCTTTCTTGTTACACGTCTGGCTAGCAGTATTCATTCTGTTAAGTTCTAATACTGAAGAAATGTGGTTGAGAACTGGCATTTATCTAATTACCAAAACTTGGACAGATGCCCTGTTTAAAGAACCTTTTTAGATGGCTGAGATCATCTGAATGCAGGTTTTTATTTTATTATTTATTTCTAATTATTGTAACTATTTTTAAATTAAAGGCAAGGTTCCAGCACACTTCATTACAATGTATGCGAGATAAAACCTTTCATTTTGTTGAGATAAGCAGCACTTTTTAAATACTGCCTGCCCTCAGCGCAGTGTTTTCCCCCTCACATTACTCTTCATTCCCTGATACGGAGTAAGTGCCGTTGTTCTAAAATACACCGTCTCCTTTTCAGAGGGCAACAGGACACCAATCTCCTATTCAGAAAGCTCAATAAAGCACCTTCTTTAGACATTAAATTCCGCATTAGGACATAATCTCAAGCTCGGGGAAAAATGAGATCTTCTTGCCAGGTTGTATCTTATCACTTGGGAAGCCTTTATCAGGGTAAATGGATAGTGTGGTAATTATATTTCTGAAACCTTTCCCCAATAGAAAATTATTTTTCCCTGATTAAAACCTGGTTCTCCTGATACAGGCTTGGTGCTTGGAAATAATTTTGATACAGCTGCCAGCAGTTGCATCATTTCATCTTTCATTTTCAGGCCACTTTAAATCATGTTCGTTGTTAGGACTTTTTCAAATCCTACCGTGTTGCCTAAAAACTATGAACTTCCAAATCTTGAAGCAGCAATATGGATGACTTTCTCATGATCTGTGAAGTGTGGCTTGACAGCAGTGTTGAAGGCTCCTTGTTGTCCTGACTCTGCACTTTGGAGGAGGAAAGAGAGTGGATGGCTCTTGCCTGCAGCCACAACTGAGCCAGCTGGAGCCAAGGGAAGGAGAGGGATGAGCAGTGAAGAACCTGCCGGGGAAGCACAACCACGTATCTGCAAATATCACAGGCCACTAGAAGAGCAGTTATCAGGCACACAGCTGTGCCCTAATGGAAATACAGGCTTTTTCTAGGGACCTAGAGAAGACAGTGAAAAAATGTTTGTAACACAGAGGTTGCTAAAATTTTAGTTACGTGCTGGACTGACAATGGGCCTAAGGAAATGACCTGTCCATTTAGGACACTGTAGAAACATGGGGAGATTTGTTAGCTACAAAGTCAATTTTCTTTACTTTAAAAAGTTGTTTGTTTTAATTTATCTGCAAACAAAAAGTTTTTTGGGTTGAAAGCCCATTTGAGGTTGTGCAGGTCCTTCAAGGAGAAGAGACAGGCATGCTGCCAGGTCCACCTCTGGTCTCACCATGGTAGGATCCTGTCAGAGTAGCTTTACCAAGGCTGTGCATGGAGACTTTGACCTTGCTTGGTTTTAAAACCCTCATGGGCCTACGTCTTCGCGCATGTTTGTCGTAATCCTCTTTGGAATTCCTGTGTGTTTCATCCTGCTGTTACATCTTGTCAGTAGTCAGGACTGAACTTCTGAAGATGGGCCCTGCCCTTGTCTGCAGAGACCAGCACAGAGCGGAGGGAAATGCAAACGAAGGGTGAGGGGCACAGGGCTCTGGCCCAGCTGGCGGCTGTCACGCTGCTTCCTGGTAATTTCCGTGTGGAAAAGTTCATGCATTGTGAAAGTCAGCATCAGCCATGCCCCAGGGACACCCTTGGCAGCTTGTGTCTCTGCCAAGGTGAAGCTTGTTCTTTCTAGCTGCAGAAATTATTTCAAGATAAAAACTCTTTTAAGAAGCTTTGCTGCTAATGGATGCCGAATGTGCGTACACCAAGGAATGACTGGAGGAGTATAAAGGGGTTTCTCCTGTCAGAATATATGCTGGCTTTTATTTTCAGGCACATTCCCTGTGTCTTTACCTCTGTTCATACCTATTTTTCATTCACACATCTCCTTTAGTATGAATGTAAACAATACAATATGAATATTCATAATATTATGAACAGGAGTAGGCAGAGGTACTGTACATAATTTTCCTCAGTATTAAAGAAAAGTGGAAGCACTATTAGAATTTAAAAGAGGTTTTAGGTCGAAGTTTGGACTTTAGTTAGGAGGTCGAGAAGTTGCGTGTGTTGTGATTCAGTGAGATCGACCTAGCCAAGTGTATGGGGGAAAACACTGGGTTAAGATTTCACCCGTCATGGTGTAAGACAAACTCATACTTCGAGGTCACTTCAATGGTTGATCTTTCCAATGGCTTGCTTTTAAGGCCAAGAGAGCAGAATTTCTTCATTCAACATCTGTTGTCCCCTATTGTGTTGTAGTTTGACAGAAATTAAATCGCACAAATAAAATTCTGCAGATTTCCGTTGCAAATGAAAGGTTCTGCCTCAATGTGAACTACTAACATGAGAAAAAGTTCTCATTAATATAAAACCCATCATGTTCCTAGCCCTGCTCTTAGCCTTTGCTTCTGCGGCTATACGAGGAAATATATCTTTAAGAACAAATAAATAAAATGCAATGGCAAGATGATACTTAATGCATAGTTTTAGCTTAATGAGATTTAAAATCTTTGATCCAGTAGTTTTAAAACACGAAGGGAAAAAAGGACAGTAGAGAACACCACTGATAACGGATGCCATGCTTTGATGCAGTTGCTCTTGGGACTGTTTCTCTTGCTTTCTCAACATCCTGCATTTCAAAACATAATGGGAGAACAAAGGGGGAAAAATTTTCATGTTGGATTTTTGCAAATTTGTAAAGGCCAAAGCCTAGCTAATGTACATTTCTCACTACACTACCTCAGCAAGTTCACAGGGCTGTTCGTTCAAAAGGTTCATTAGGGACCTAATCCATCTCTCATGGTGCTGTTTTAATGAAAGTAAAAATTACAAGGACAATGAGATTTTCTTCATTTAGGGGAAAAAGGTGCAGAGCTATTAAAACTCTCACCATCCTAATTAAGTTGTGGAAAAAATATGGGTAGAATGTTCATGGCATTTACATTAATTGCACTTAGGCTGTGGCTAGTAATAATGCTTTCATTAATGCAAAAGTAGTTTTGGAACAATATATAGGAAGCTTCCATTAGATGGAAGGCTACTGCATTATTTTTATTTATTTATTAGCTGGTTAGCCATAAAATGAAACCTATAATGATGGCACATAGACAAAGGTTGATATTATGCAAGTTCACCGATATTTTACACAATACAGAATTTGAGTTGAATTTCTCCTTTTTTTTTTTTGGTATGTGGGGGGGGAATGAGACATACAGGAGGAAAAAAACTATCTTCAGTATGATGAAGTTTGTGTTTATAATATGACAGGTTATTTTCTTCCTCACAAACTCTATTATGACAGCAGCAAATTCCATGAAAATCTAAAATTCCTGCTTGAATGTACCAAGTTTTGGTTCAGTGTCTGCCTTTGGGGGCTTTGTATGTCTGCCAGTAAGGGCTTTTCAAGAATCCGTCTGGGTTCCTCTGGACAAATGGGAGTGATTTATGACAGAAGCTTTAAAATGTTAAATACATATTTCATACATTACAGGTGGGTGTGAGCTGCCTCTTGATGGAGGTGGGAAGCATACTTAGTCTTTATAGCCCATTTGACATATTCACATTACCACACAGATATTAACTAATCATTTCCGTAACTCTATGGTAAATTAATAAATGTTGTTAATCCCATTTTTATACAGGAGGAAATAGATGAACTGCCTTGACCCTTGTGAAAAAGGAGGGTCAGGGCCAGAAAGAGAGTCGCAGTTATTACTCACGCATAACGTCCTATCAGTTTTTTCAGTTCATCATTACCATCTAACGCACTGAACGGACGTTCATAAGGTAAACAGCTGTGCCAGCTGGAGACATCGGCACCTTTCTTTTTTTATGAGCCTCTGTGCTGGATGCTGCCTTTCTCATAGGTTTGCTGCTGGAGGAACTTGGAAGAGCTTTTTCTTCACCACATTGGGACAAACTGTCTGGGCTTACTGAGCTGCTCAGAGCAGGACGTGTTGACTTGGTCCAGAGCAGAGAACAGGGGAGGTGCAAGATCCTTTTTGCCCAGTATGGGAGAAGTAACATCCAGATGGCAAGTGGTGACAGGTTGTGGGGATGAATGACATCTTCAGCCATTGAGGCTTAGAAGAAGTTATTTGTCTACAGCATAAGAAACGAACCCAATGAATAAAATACATAATTCTGGAGAACTGGGTATTTTCAGTTAAACTAGTAGATGTTTTTGATATATGAATGATAGTCATATGTCTTAAAAATACATAAAGATCATATACAAGAAAAAAAATGACCATAATTACTACACTGGCCAAATGCCATGGGATTGTTTATCTCTGAGAAGTAATGGGTGTCCTTGGATTATCCTGGGGGACCTGCTCTGAAGCACAGCCCTGGTACCCTTGCACAAGGGATTCCCATTCAGTGAACAGATGCTTTATATGTGTTTTGTTGTAGCCAAACAATAAATATGGCCCTGCTTTGGTGAATGTTTGACTTCAGCTTATTTTTGAGGAACCTGCATATTCAAATTATTGGGTGATAAGTGTGATTCTTTTCTTATGAGTTCTTAAAGACTTCACATCACCTGTAATTAACAAACTTATTAACCGATACCGTTCTTCCAAGACTCAGTCTATTAAGTGTGAAAAGTAGCAATGCACTGAGCATCTGTTTTAATTTCTCTTCCTAGGTTTGTATTGACACAACCTCCCCCATTTGCTTGTTTAGTCTTAACTGTATTAATGCGAGTTACTGTTCCCAGGAAGAACAGATGGTGTATTTTTAAGCCAGACTCATGACAGTTCAGTAGAGGTGAGTTTTGGGAAGATACAGAGATTAACCTCTGCTCCAGTTATGTCTGTCATTAAGTTCAGAGCCAGCTTACTTAGTTGGAAAGTCCTGATGATACTTACTAAGTTTAGTTTGTAAATTTTGCAAATGAGACATTCAGTGTGAAGATAGTAAAAAGTAGCCACACTTGACACCATTAGAATTCTGAGTGGCTTTCAGGATAGACGGTGTATATAGCAATATGATTCAGAAAAACACTGTGTAAATACATGGTAAATTAACTACGTGCTCAGACAACAGTGGGATAGGATCTATTCTGTTAGTCTCTAGAGAAGTCCCTCCTTAGATTGGTTATCTATTTACTGATATGGAGGGTCTTACCACCTGTTATTAATAATCTCATGGGTTTTGCTTTTGTAGTACAATCAAAGGCAAGGAGATAGATCAAACAATGCCAAACGTCTCTTCTCTGTTATTCGGGTCTTTTATATCTGTAATTATCTCCCTTCAGTCATTTTGATGTTATGGAGTAGGTGTCTGAAGCAGCTGCAGTTATGTCTGGAATTGACAACAAATTGTTCATTGAAGAACATCCATGCAAGAGTCCCAATTCCCTTCTGTCATACTGCTCTAATCATAAATAGGCAAGTGCATTCTAGGGTTTCTGTATTTGATTTTGGATTTCAGCTGTAGATGTGGAACTGAAAACCCACTTCAGCAGAGCACAGAACTATTTGCTTTCTGCTGTCTTTCTTTCTGTTTTATTTTCTTAGCTGCCTCTTGGTACTCCTCTGCAGCTGATATAATTTTCTGACTTAAATATAGCAAAAGGCAACACGTTGATCCTACCAATACTATCAATAAGAAAATAAACCAGCCAGAAAATGGGAGGAAGTGTCTTAAGAAATACATATCTCCTCCAGTCGGATAGTTATCTACTAGGTTTTTGCGCTTTTAAGACCCCAAAACTCCTGCTTCCTGCTGCCTAGTTTAGGGCTGGTTCAGATCATAAGAGAGGCTGTGCGGTTGGGATATCCAAAGACACTGATGGCTTGAGTAATCCAGGAGAGATTCTCTTTCAGAGTCATTCTCAGTTTTGGCCTGTGTTTCCTCCTATACTGCAATCTCATAGTTAATACATCCTATGCATCATTTCAGGGTTTTTTGGGTCATGCACATTTCAGGCAATTGTACGTGCAACTTTGAGACAGACAAAGGACTGTCAACAAGTGCCTCTCTTGTGGGAGTTTCCTTTCTTCCCTAATCTCATTTCCTCTTCCCTGAACGCAGTTATTCAAGCTGCATGGTAAGGATTAAATTTATCCTTTTGATATTTTCATGTCCTACAGCAACATAATTAAGATGGTATTGCTATATTCATGGTTTGTTCAGTGGAAAATCCACTATGATCTTGAACAGTATGTTATGTGTGGGTTGACTTCATTCAGGGAATTTAAATTGGATCCATTTCACATAACTGCATATGGCAAATAATTCAATGTAAAAATAAACATCTTGTCCATGTAAATACCACTCATTTCAACTGACTTATTTTCATGTTTCTTCAGAGCAATTACTGCCTGTCAAGTTGTTGTATATATATTTCCTGCTGTCTTGGAAAAAAACAGTGTATTTTTTAGCTTTAATTTCTATTGCACTTTTAGCAGGGAAGTCTCTTTATGTTACAGTTGTAGATAAGGACTAGCAATCAAGTGAAAATACATTTTGTAATTCTGATTTATTAATAAAGTCAGATTAATTATTTGAAAATCTGAAATTTGAAAAACTTGAAAGTTTTGAAGTTTAATAGGGAGTTATTAACCAGTATCGTTCCTTCTTTAAAATGTCAGAGGGAGGAACAGTACAAAATGCACGCCAGGAAAATAATTGCACAGAGTCCATGTGAATGACTGTACACTATGAAAATTATTAGTGTGAAACAGTGATCCAGGGCTTATCAGTAAGAAATAGTGCCAAAAATCAAAAAGGTGCGAACAATGTCTGAATCAAGCATAACAGCACAACCATCTGAAATTGCCACATCTTCTTCTTATGGTAGTTTCGCTACTGCCAAACTACTAGCAAACATCCTGGGTTATAAATACAGGAATTCCCTTTTGAGGTTGCAACTATCCTGATGCATGAAACAAACAGAACCACAGATGATCCAGCAGAGCCACATTTATGTTTTCAGCTCTGCTTTTGCAGTGTATCAACAGGGTATTCACTTTTTTCCACAAAGTTCTTTATTTTTCTCTTAGTGGATATCACAACTGAGGATTAATCCAGCATGGCTATCTTTCTTCTCTAGTTTTGATGTAAAAGACCCTCTGTGCATTAAGAAAAAGTATCTTTTTGAGTGAAGTAGCTAACTTAAAAAAAAATAAATAAAAATTTAATCTTTCTTCCTTACACTGTTACATCTCTTTACAGTGACTACTGAAGTGAGCGTAAAATAGTTTCATTTCACTTGCAAGCAGACTTGTCAGTTAAGATCCAAAAAGACATGGTCATTTATAAATTTCAGTGATGTTTATACTCTTCTTATAGTCTTATTAAATATGAATCTGTAGAATATTATGTCAGATCAAAGATGGAACTTCTGAAAGAGGCTGATCATCAGAAAGTAGACACAACTTTGTAGCTGTTAGAACTTATGGACACATCTATGAATGGAGCTATCTTTGACCTAACTAGCTATCATACATAAAATCAATTTGAGAAACTGTAATAAGTACAGCGGAAGAGAAACAGATCTGGAATGAGGAGATCCATGAAATTCAAAATTACATAGTAAGGGAGAAATGACCAGGAAGATTATTTTCTGTGCTATCAAGAAAGTAATTTACAAGAGTTAAAGGCCTTATGATAATTTCCATTATCTCTAGATGATTAGGTATACATTCTAACATATTATGAAGGCATCTGTCAGTGTCACCAGGAACATAACATATTCTTACAATGAAATATATAGCTAGTTGTACACTTCCTTCAGTAGAGCTGAAGGAACAAACTTATGTTTGGAATATGATCATTTTGCTCTACAAATAATCAAATACCATGTTTCACAGCTAAAATGGATCACTGCAAGAGTGTGAAAATTTCTTCCCCCCGTATATATTAATGCACATGTGTTTCAGGATTATTACTCAGACGGTTAGGACAGGCTATGGAACTACAAGAATCAGTAGTTCAACCTAGCAAAGCATATCTGAGCAATACATTCTACAGAAATATTTGCTGAGGATGCAGACCTCAAGCTACATGGTTGCTTGTATCAGGAAAGGAAGGCAAGGAAAGTAAGAGGGAAAGGATGGAAAATCCTGAACTTTATCAGGAATAAGTACAAGTGAAAGAAGAATAAAGTTCTAGCCTTTAAAAAATTCCAAACATCCCCAGCCAACAGCAGTCTCCTCAACAAGCTCTCAGTTGTATGGAAGAGAGCAAGTATTTAGCGCCTTAGCAAGTAGAAGGGATAGGAACATACAGAATGATAAGACATGGAGCGAATAATTTCAGTTGGAAACTTTCCTTCTGAAAAACGATAGTTTTGGCCAACTGAAGCTGCAAGTATCTTTTCCCTTTGCCTCCATTCTATCTTGTAAGTATCAGATAAAATATTTAGGAGCCAAGCAAGCTAAGAAGTATATGTATGAGCCGGTACACATGGGGTTAATTACCATCAATTCTATTTAAATTAGGTAAAAATAACCTTGAAAAAATTCTTACAGCACGTATATAAAACAAGCTGGGAACAACCAAACATACTGCAAATGAAATGCATTCAGGATATACTTGCTGTAGCCTGTTGAGAATATCACTTAGCATCTCAGCCTTTGTGGTTCTTCTAAGTGGATTAATTTTTTTCACCTCATTCTCATCATTTTAAGATTGACTGGATGGACTTTTTAATATTCTGTGCTGGTTTTTATATTCTATATATTCAGAATATTCTTGTCTAAGAGTTTTCTTCAATGGAAGGTAAAGTTTCCTGGAAGCTCATCTTTATAATTTTATTTCTGCTGGAACAGTAAGTGAAGCATTTTGTTCAAAATGCTTTACATCTATTAAATATTCAGATAGGACATGCTTTGGTGTATCACAAAATTGGACTTTTCAGGTTCTTAGTGCACATATTCTCTTACTCGAATCAGGGTTTCTGGATCAGTTTTGTCCCTCGTGATGTACTACTGTCTCCCTCCTTACTGATCCCACCACAGAGCATCATGAAAGATAAACTCTGAACAGGGACAAAGAAAGAATCTCACAACAACTTGTAATGATATAATTTGATGTAGAAGAGAGAAAATAAGCCAGCATTTCTGCATTTCTCTAAATGTGGTGTTTCCTGTTTTGTGAAAAAGCTTGGTTTTCTTGTGTAATATTTATTTGGAATGGAATAACAAAATTTTAGAATTTCAAGAAGGTATGAAGTTTTCATTTTGCATTAGAGTTTCATAAAATAAGTAGGAAAAGACAGGACTTTGCTGAGCAGCTGGCATTATGAAAAATAAGGTGTATGCTCTATTTCACTGAGTACAATTGGACTACTTGTGTCCTTCACGTTTCGAGTATGCTTAAGTGTGGTTTTGGATTGAATCCAAGGGTAAATGTCCTTTCTCAAATCTTCTAAGTGGTAATGCAAAAATAAGGAAAGTCTGGTAAAATGGATTATGGCTGGATGGGGAAAAATGTGACACGGAGACCAAGGAGAAGCATTCACCTGGGAGGTTTCATGTTATTGCATGACCCAAATTTCTGTGTTCTCTTCCTGTGGCACAGTAGCTTCTTGAGGTGTTTGGTACTCTGTGTTCAAGGTTTAAGTTTGCTGTTGAGATGTTGGCTTTGCGGATGGGACACTGCGAAGTAGATACAGACTGCTGTTCTCTAGTGCTGCGTTGCAGTCCAAAGCAGAGGAATTTATTTTCAGATAATGCATGCTGGAATCATATGGGACATAAGAGAAATGAGCCTTATTAATCCTCTTATTGCCCAATGCTTTAGAAAAATACACTGCTAATAAGTTTTCTTCACAGTCCTGTACTGCTTCACTCAATTCCTCAGGTATCAAACTTTCAAGGACTGCCAAGAGCTCGTATTTCCATTCAGCCCATTGCTGTGGTAGTGGTGTAGGGTACAATGTAATGCTCGGCTCACAACTAGAAGGCTAGGTAAAACTGCATGAGAAAACACATCCAAGTACCCTCCAAACAATGAGTTGGAGTGTAATGAAATTATTTGTTGCTGTCCCATACTGTTCAGAAAGCCTGTAGCAGTTTTTTGAAGGAACAGAGAAATGGAAGTGCTTGCAAAACACCAAGGCAAAAACTTAGAAATCTTGCTTTATAACAGTGGAAATTCTTTAGGCCTTTGTGGTCTGGCCCATACTGACAGGATTGCAAGAGCGACCCAATGATCCCTGCTCAGCGGTGACCAGGTGGCCATTTATATCTGAGCATCACCTGACAGAGACCTGGACCTACTGGGGTGGGATAGGTTTCGGGGGGAGTTTTGGAGAGGAAGCTGTCGAGATGCAGCAGTGAGGCATAGACTGAGAAAGCACTGAGAAAGTTGAATAAGCCGCCAATGTAGAGTTTCAGGAAAAGGCTTGAAACAGTACAAGGTCAGTGTTGTGCCTCTTTTCTTCTGAGTGGGGCTACCTGGTGGGAAAGGTGGTAGTTTTCAGAAGTCAAAAGCCCTGGATGACAGCAACCACTGCTAGGAGGTGTTTTATCTCTCTTAGTGCAGTCCTGTGAAATGCATCGTGGAAATGCCCTGTTGTCCTGGGATGATTTATTTAGCCCTGAAGTCTGATAGCTCTAAGATGACAAAAGTGGCAGGTATTTTGGTCAAAAACTCTTGTAGGGTGATGTTTGGGCTGTCCTTCAATAGCTGGTTATTCAGTAAAAGTCTCCGATGTTCCTGGAAAATTAGCTTTGAACTGCTTACATCTGACTTGAGTGTGGAGGTGCTTTATTAAGTGTGTGGAGCTTCTGCAGCTGCTGCAAAGTGTCTGTGAATAATAATGTACAGCAACAGCGTGGGGCTGGAAGTGATCTGTCAGGGAAATAAAGCTCATCTAACTATGGGTATCTTATTAAGCACATCCTGCATGAACGTTTAGTGCTGTAACTTTCAATGGGATCTGTGTGAAAACCAATCAAGATAGGCATATAATAGCTAGAGATAAAGACATTCTGGTGCTCGGAAAGCAATGGGGAAAGCTGTTAACTTCCATGTTCTTGTCTTCAGCCTCACATAGGTTACTAGCCTTAATTTGCAAAAGAATAAAAGGTTAGAAGAACTCTAGAGTTTTAAAAGCCTTTTTCAGGAGGAGGAAAGGAAAGCTGATACGTCTATGAGGTGTAAGGGAAAGTATATCTGAAAATAAGTAATTTGGAAACTGGCTGTTATTAAGCAATAGGAAAGGTATGAGACTGAGCTGAATCTGCGAAGCGATCTGCTGACAGACAGTTCCACTTAGGTGTGGGAAGCCAAAAGCAGGGCTAAACTCGGTATGGTGACTGACCAAAATGCGCTCTGCAAGCATGGCTGACAGCTGTATGTGGGAGCCTGAACACAGTCTTGGGGCGAGATGTGTTTGCCTTTTTTTCACTGTAACTGTAAGTCAAAGAATGAGTGAATCTTCTTAATCTCTGCCTGCTTTTTGCCCTTGCTGTTCTGAATAATGACGGTAGCATTTTGGGAACAGTGCCACCATATCAGCTCTCAAGGAGTAAGGCACAACCTCAGTAATGTACATATTTCAAGAAACAAATGAATCTGTCCTGGTGCTGAAGCTTTGTCCACTCGCTAATAGGTGATGTTGTTCGATCATAAATTTGCAGTTGGTGTTTGTGTGCAAATGAATCTCTGGGAGAATCAAAGAGGCTAGATGCTCATCTGGGTCTGTCTTGTCTTGTCTTGTCTCATCTCTTGTCTCAAAAAAAAACCCAACAGCCAAAAACAAACCAAAAAAACCCCAAACCACAAACCAAAACAAACTCCCTGCCTTTCCTCCAGAGGTACTACATTAGTGACATGGTCACTCAAGGCAATACATATCAATGCTTAGCTGAGGATGTTGAGGTAGGGAGGAGGCATTTGCATGTTCTATAGAATAATGCAAAATTACCAGCTGATCTCTGGGTTTGAACTGAATGGTGCCTCTCAGACACTGGCAGTGAGTTTGTGATGGCTACAAAGCAGGGAGTTCACAAGCTGTGACCAAAGCTTTGTTCCAGAACCCTGTGCTTAAGGTTAACACGAGGCAATTTCCCTCTTTGTGCACAGGGTTTGTAAATTTATATTGCACCACATACAGGAAAATCCTATTTCTTTTTGACAGCATACTATGCACTTGGCATTCTGACTGTACCTCAATTTTGTCTGCTGCAGAGATTTCTATGTTCCTCTTATGAAATGTTTAAATAATAAAACGCTTTTTTAATATTTAAATTGTTCAAGCTGTCTTCCTTAATTACTTGGGGGCTAGGGGCTTTTTGAATGTTTGCCACAAGTTGGACAAAAAGCAGGTATTTCTTTGCCTACGTGTCTACTTTTTCTTTTGAGTTTTTTTTATGAATTTTTCATAAATTGCAGTGCAAGTACCACAGCCCAAAGAGGCTTCGAATGTTTAGTGCTCCAAACAAAAACAGCAGGAGCGTGGACTCGCAGAGCTTATGCCACTGAATAAGATGGGTGTCAAAAATAATGAGGCAAGCTAAGAAGATATTCTGTTTGCTGCCCCAAGAAAAAGGGGAAATTATGCCTACTATTAGTGAAAGGAAGTGAATTATGGAAGCCTCAGCTGTAATAGAAGTTAGTAAGGCAATAAGTGAGCTGCATCAGTAGAGAGAGAAGTAGTGCACAATTTTTACAGTCTTTATTAGTAAAAGGGAAGTCACAAAGATTAAAAGATAAATGACTAGTTGGGGAGGAAGGAGCATCTGAATTTGTTTTTTGCAGTAGAAACTCATTGAACAATGAAAAAAAAGAAGTGATGTCCATGAAATAAGTTGAGTGTTTGTTTTTTTCTTTTTCCTCTTATTCTTTCAGCTGAAGTGTCAGAGTGTAATTAGGTTAGTTTTTTCTGAGAAGTCAGGGTAATGACTGATTTATGTAGTTGTTGCTGCACTTGGAACCTAAGCTAAGTGCTTGTTCAAACTGTCCTTGCTAGCTAATTTGCCAGTTGAAGACAGTCACGTTGTGGTGGAAATGTAGAAAAATACCTCCCTAGCTTCCAAAGCTGTTTAGTTAGCTAAATGGAAAATCAGGTAGCTACTAATAATCCTTCCCTCCCTTTATTTTTCACCTAAATCATTCTTATGCTGGCTGTAACTGCTTTAGCTTCAGTAGGATTGCTTGTTGCTTAGTGTTTTTTATTGGTGCCCCAAGGTAAGATGTTTCTGAAGGACCATATGTAGGAGGTATGTATAGAGCTTCCAGTAATACAGACCTGTGCCTGGGTCATAGATCTGCCATCGTAAGATCTTGTAGTGTTTTATGCATGTCTTTGGCCTCTTGCAGCTGCAGTTTGGTCCCAAAGCATGCAGACAAGCTAATCGATGGAAAGTTGTATGTGATGGCATTGAACCATGGTTTATTAAAACAGTGGATGAAAGGAAATCAGACTATAAAGTCAGAACAATAACTTTCACATTTAGTAGGGAAGTTTAAAGAACTCATTTTATACTTCTGTAGCAGGTGGGCAGGGAAATATCGGGAAATATTTTGAAAGGGGTAGATCTACGGTGTTTCCTGTGCCCAACACAACTGGTCATTTAAGTATTTATTGCTTCTTGAACCTTTTGATTTTAAACAATTTTCAGCCCTTTCTAACGCTTGCTTGTCAAGAGAGACCACCGGTTGCTGTGTTTATCTGTTGTCCCTTGATAGAGCAGAGTCCTTGTTCTAGTCAAAAAGTCTTGTTTCTTCACCCAAATTCATCCATGCTACATGGGGCAAGAAAATCACCATCTAATCTTCCAGAGTAAAAGATAGGTAGCGTGTGGTGCAGCACCTTCTTCATGCTACAGGGGAGGGCGTGTGCTTTTTTTTTTCTCTTTAGATCTGGTCACAGTATAACTTAATACTTCCAGATTGGGTTTTTACAGGAAGCCAGGTCCTCAGCACAGTGAATTGTTGAGTATATCCTATTGCTGTTTCACATATTTAATTTACTTCAATGTCAAAGCCTGTTGATGGGACAAGATGTACTACAGTAATGTCTTGCTCCATTTGTGACTTACTGAGAATATGCTATTCCAAGAAAGCTTAAGGATGATCATCAAAAGATCTACAGAGAATATAATCAGACACTGCTTTGTCTGAGAAAGGGCAAGATGGGATCAAAACCCATCTTGCTGATACAGAATTATCAACTTGCAAAATGAAAGGAGATTCAAAGAGGAAAATCGCTTGTGAAATCCTCAAAGCACAATACTCTCTAATTCTAAACTGTTGTAGTTAGTGTCTTCATGCTGTAGTGTAAGACACTCTAAAAATAATGAGTGCAACACAGGACTTGCAAAAAACATTAAGTGAATTTTATTGTTGTTCATTTTTAAGCATTTTAAATCATAGTAGCTGACTCTCAATAGATTTTTATGTTCCTTAAATTATACTTAGTGGGTCTTTATTCTGAAGCATTTGAACATGCATCATTTTGTAATGCTTCTCTTCCTTGATGAAGCATGGTTATGTTATCACTGTACCTTTGTATTATGCTGTCGTCTTTTAGCAGGACAATGCCTCAAGAGCAAATGCAAAATTTTAATATACTTAAACTGCTATCTCCCTCTACTATGGAGGACAAATGACTCCTTGTTAGTGTGTTGAACTATCTCTGGGCTGTCTCAGAAGCTGTTACAAGTGTTATCTTCTTGTGTGTGTTTTAAACTTCTTATTTTCAAAGTGTTTTTTGAATCAGTTTGAATTTTTGGCTGAATTGGTGACAGTCTCCACAGTTAAGACTTAAGGTTTTGGGTTGTGG
>VFFE01007070.1:949465-990179 GCA_008921705.1 Burhinus oedicnemus | reverse complement strand
GAGAGGTTGTTCTTCTCTTTATTTTTGTAAATGTTCTGCATTATAATTATTAGGGACTTGTCAGTGAGAGGAAAAAGTGTTTCCTAATATGTCAATAACAGCTTCTGTCAGTGTTACACAAGTGGGTTGCATATCCTACAAAATGAAATGAAACGTTTTTGAAAACACTTCTTTCTTGGTCACAGAGCAGCATTGAGAAAACAACTTCTGGCAAACTTAAGACTCCTGTATCCTGTTTGTGATTAAGTCTTCTGTGTTGTTTTGCACCTGCTTCAACAAGAATCAAGCTTCTCTTAAAAAGGGTGTTTTATTAGGGAACAGTCTGTGCATCTTCTCCACTTTCCAGTTCTGGATGATGTCTCTTTGCAGTTTCTTTCCCGAAGTCTGGGTGCTCGTGGAGAGGATATGATGTTCTGTCAGCCTGGAGCTTTAGGGCTGGAAGGGTAAAGCTAAGATGGTTCCTATTTTACTTGCTCCTCATTGACCTGTCCTTGTCAAAGGAGGCTCAGGCTCCAGAAGCTGGAAGTCAAGCGGTGAAGGAAAGATTAGATTACTAGTGTTGCTAGTTACTTACGGTGCAGTTCAGTGCATGCAGGTATTGAGGGTGAAAATTCTGTTTGGGGGAAATTGCAAGGACTGTTTCCCTTGAATTCTATTTTCAGTTTGTATATTTTTAACAGAAAACACATGCTCTCTGAATTAAACAGTACAAAATCTACTGTGTTGGACACTCCTGTTCTTCCTCACATTAACAGTATCAGTAGTGGTTGTACTTCTGTAATACAGTTGCTCAATATTTGCACGAGAAGTCGAGCAAGTTTCCAAGGAGCTTAGCGTTTCCATTCTATAGTAACCAGCTGCTGACGCAAATAATAAACATTCATGCAGCCTCCCTTTTTAATTCCTGACAGCTGTAGGCCCCCACATTCGGCATTGTTCCTTCCTGGCATGTTTATCTACATTATGGCCTGTTCATTTAATCCTAAATCATTCAAAACAGCCATTAAGCTCATTCAGAGTTGTGCTTGAGTGCGATACTGTCTGCCTGGGGAAGCTGAGGAGGGTCTATGTGATGAGTCAGCACAAGAACATCTCTCCTGATGTCTGAACACCAGGAAGAACCTTGAGTAGGAGTTGGACTCTGTGAATGGAAGAAAGCCAGCTTGTATCATGTCCATTATCCACAACCCAGATGTATTTGGGGAGTTTTTAAGAGCTTTTGGTGGGAGGATGCCTGTCTGGGTTGAGGCTAGTAGCTCAGCAGCTTTGTGGCTCTCAGGTGGGTGAGCTGATGCCTTTCTATCTCCAATGTAGTTCCCTGCAGAAACCTCTCTTCAGTCTGGCTCGTTGTGTTCAGCCTGCAGTGTGGGAGAGAAAAAGGCGTAAGAAGTTGCACATCCCATGTCAATTTATGACCTCAGAATAACAGAGAAGGGAAGCAATTTTGGGGACGAAGGTGAAAGGAGGAGGATAGGTAGCATATGTTTTACTGGTAACGGTTTGGAAGCTGCTGCTTAGATGTGGTAACGATCAGTTAAGGTTTTTTGTCTGAGTCAGAGCTTTCAATAAAACTTTTTTTAATTAAAAAACCCCAAACAACAAAAACAACCCACCAAAACCTGATACCTCAAAATCAAGTCTCTGAAACATAGTGGTATTTTTTTCACCAGCCTTATTACTGCTTTTTCAAAATTGCTCATGTAAATGCATTTCTCATTTTAAATTCTCTTTCTCTTGCAAATTTAACTTTCTTTGCATGGAACTTGAAGCTGAAGAAAAGTCCTTTACAGTTTCAGATTTCATTTCCAAAGAAAAACCTTTAGACTGGCATGTGAAAAAATCATAATGAAGCCGCTGGGTTTGGGTGGTGTATCTGTAGATACCCCCTTGGAAAGCTCTGTGGTCCTGGGGAAGGAAAGGCAGAACCGTTGAAAAACCTCCTTTGAATTTCATCCATGTTGGACTGTTTTATCCTCTTACTACTTCTAGTTTTAGACATGTTGGATCTCTAGAATTAAAAGGATATAATGAAGCATTTATCCATGTAAAAATGTTTTGTCTTTTTTTTTTTTAATATTTTCATCTTTTTTTAAAATAAAACTTTAAAATTTCCTTATTTCATTTGATAGTTAAGCCTGGAGGGAAATATCAGTCATTCTTCCTATGTATTTGTGGAATTAGGAATTTTTTTTTTTTTTGGTATCCTTCTTAATGACATATTTGGGGTTTTTTTTCAGATGAAACAGGATATGTCATAAGCCCTGCTAAAATCAGCGTCTAGCATGAGAAGAGGTTTTGTTTTACATTAAACTGCTGCTTGTCGTGTAATCATGTGAAAATGCAGAGAGGAGGGAAGGATTTTGAGAACTCAGCTACTTAGCCTTCCTGTGATCAAACAGACCTTAATTTACTTCTAAAGGCCAGTGTGGGGTGTGCATGTCTGTTTGCTTTTGTTTTAATAAAATAATATGTCCTGTTGATGCCCCTCTCAAGTGAGGGGCTTGCTGAAGGGGACACCAGGTTCAAGCTTGAACAACATGGCTCATGGAGAAGGGAAGCATCAACAGTGTCAAGGTTTGCAGCCCCGTTCGTCTTTTCATAATGGCCGGGGCCTTGCGGAACAGGGTTTAGCTCTAGCTGAAGCCACTTTGGCATGACCCTGCTGCGAGGGAAGGACTGCCTTCTGCACCTTTAACAGCCACTTTCTGAGAGTAACATTTAATAGTGTTTCATGCTCTGTACTTTGCGGGAACCGTTTGCTAGGGGATGATATTAGCAATGGCAACTACAACTGTACCTGGACCATGTGAAGTGATTGCCTTTCTTTATCATTTTGAACCATCACCTGTTAAAGGGCTGTGAGGGACTGGTTTAAGACTTGTGCAGTAGTAGAAGAATAACAACTTTCCTGGAACTTTATCTGTGGGATGGAAAGTAAACTTTTATTTAGAAATAGGTGAAGCTCTTCATGAAGACCAGTCAATATAGTCCATATTGGGCAGTTGACTTACGTGGTCCCAAGTTAAAATAGGTGCAGGAAAGAACACTGGGACTGTAAATATTGTCCTCATTATAGAAGCACAAAAGATCAAGAAAAGAGTTGAATGGGGCCCTCAAGACTTCGTTTCAGTGTTCAAAAAAGTAGTTGACACCACAAGTAGGTGTACCAAGCAGCTCTGTAATTGGCTCATTATTTATCTGTCAGGCACAGGTACGAACCACTCCAACATGTTAGCAGCTGTTAAACTGTACACCGGGCATGGATTACATTACACGCCCTATTGTTCAGTTTAAAATTAACATGCCATAATCCTCATTAAAACATCATATGTGATATTTCATTGTGGTTATTATACAGTTCAAATTATACAGGCAAATTGTATTACTGAGTTACATTTAATAATGCAGTGCACCGTAACAGTTGCATACATTTCAATTAGAAATAAGATTATGTCTGTAAGACAACTTAGCATTTTGTTTCAGTTTATAAGAAGTTAAAGTAAAACTTCATAAGGACAAGGCTTGTGTGGCAGTTTTATTTGTTTCTTTTTATTACTTGTGGATTAACTGAGGTTTTATTCTTTTTCACACATCTGTCACCTCATTCATAGTCTTTCAGCTTTGAGGCTGAACGTCTGGGTGAAGGTGGAAATAACGTCAGCAGGGCAAGCTCTGCAGGGGGAAAATTAGTCCTGCTCCGACTACCTTTTATCTCTTTCTCTAAGGACACAGAGAAATTAATTTTCGCTGCAACGAATCTCTCTCCTTCTACCAGCTTTAAATTTACCATAGCTCTAGAAATCTAAATTTAGTGGGTCATATTCTTATCTTAGTCAGAGGAACCTTGGGCTTCTTTTTGCTGCGGAAGTGGCTTGATAACGTAGTTGTCGTCATCCCCCCTACTGACTATCACCTGGGATTTGATTAAGAACAATTTTCCTCAGTGCTGCTGTCATCAAATGTTGCTGATGTAAAACCTCACAGAGGTTCAATTCTGGTCTTGCTGCTGTTTTCAGCGTTTATCCTCAGCCTGGCGCTGTTGTGCATTTCAATGCAAATCTGCCACAAAACCCCACATGTGAATTGTCTATGGAATTTGTATCAACGTGTTATACATGAACAATAACAGCTGCATAAAATAGAATGCAGGTACATGCTTATGTGTTAAGGTGCTTTCGTTTTTTTCTGCTGTTATGGAAATGTCTTTGTTCTACAGAATAGCATAATAAAAGCTGAATTTAATTCTAGTTATGGAGACTGGAGCAAAGTGTGTGTGGGCTTGCATTACAGTTGAGATGCAAGTGAACGGTAGCTACTTGTAAATATGTATTCTTGCTACAGATAGGCTGGCAGTCCTGCTAGCATTCAAATCACAGACCTGTGAGATAGCTGTTCAATACTGTAAATGAATTGAAGTTGTATTCATACATCTCTTGTGTAACAAGTAGCATTCGGTGATAAATACAAGAATGAAAAAATGTAACTATCTACTTTACCCCCATATACTTTGTGCAGCTGTGCATACATAATGAATATATTTATACGCAAGAACTATTTGAGGTGGGCTCCAGTCCTTCGTATTTGCCTGGTGTTGGTTATTGTAAGTTAAGGAAAATTCAATTTGTGTCTTCTCTCCTTTTCACAACTAGACACTTCCTTGACCAAGGCAGACCTGATTATTTCACTGAATGTTTTCTACTGCTAGTGTAGTGAGAATATTATGTTCTTTAGGATGATCTGTAACTCTCATGGGGACATAATGCTCTGAAGGACAATGTCATCATCTCAATATAGAAGGACATAATTATGCTTAGGTACACAAAAGCAATGGGGCAATTTTGAAAACCGCTGGCTGAAGACTCTGACCAGGTACTTCTGGTCAATACTCTTCTGGTTCTGCTGTATTTAATAAGGGGCTGTGTTTTATGGGACAAAAATTAACAAGCTCATCTGGAAAGAAAGGGGGTCTTGATATAATCTCAAACCCTATAGCTGCAAACTAGAGTTCATGTCCTTTAGTCCTTACTTATTCAACTTTTATCAAAATAGCTAAGTGCAAACTGGGCAGAAAATAAAGGGCCAGTTTGGTTCTCTTAAGTTCTGAATTTCATCTGCTGAATGAGAAAACCTGAACAACAGAATTGGCTTGATTTCAAATGATAGTCAAATTTCTCTTTGCTTTTTAATCAGGGAGAATATACTCCATGGGAGACTCAGATTTTGTAGAAATTGCTTTTGATAAGCAGGAAACCATGACAGAAAATCTCCAGCCAGCTCTAGAAATGTAAAAAGGTTATCTTAACTTCCATTTGCTAGTATTATACCCTAAGGGAATTAGATACGAAGAAGAAAAAATTTGATAACTTTGGTGTTTCCAACTTGAAGTGTTGTGCTGAACTTAATGACTTGTTTGCAGTATTTTCTACTATCTCATTCATAGTTCAGGACTTGTCCTTGTTTGCTTGCTGAACGTTGCATAAAAATAAATCCTTCTTAAATATGTCAAATCAGTCTTTTGGCTGAAGTAACTGACATGAGGATGGAGATATGTCAAGCTGGATTCCCAGCAACATAGCTTGTCTTTGAAGGAGATGTGGAAATATATTGATACTTCTTATGTGATCCAAACTATTATTAGGAACAACGGTATCATTATTTAAAATGAGTTGAAGGCATAGTCAGAAGAAATAACTATACACTTTACTGTATAGTCTTGCCCATTTCCAGCTCCATCCAGCTTGGATGATTCAAGGTCCTGGTTGAAAGTGGAAATACAACACAATTCTTGTACACTAGCAGGACAGAACATCCTCCTTCTATGGTGTGAGCTGAGACCAGAAGCTGCAGACATCTAATTTGTTTACCTCTGCATAATTTAATGTTTTACAGAAGAAATTAAAAGCCTCAAGTCATATTTCTCACTGCAGAGTTGAATTGCAATCTGGAAGAAAGTGCAACCATGTTTCTGATGATGAATGTCATACATATTTATTAGTCCTCACTTAAAAGATTACTTTAAATCAGTATCAGGCTTGTAAAGTTAGCACAGAATTTTACTAATATGAAAATATAAAATCAGTTGACTTTCAGGTGTGATTGTGCTTGTAATACTTGCTGAAATGGTAAAAAGTGGTTTGAAACACCACTTTCTGCAGACCTTGGGAGTGAGTGACAATAAAAGTTAAGATAACATTTTGAATCTGGTAATCTAAGACCAGCGAAACAGTGGAGAAGATTTTCTGTCTTAATTTGTCTGAAGGCAGGAGTTGCTCCGATTTCCTTTCACTAAAACCCTCCTAAAACCTTCACGACTTTTGGAGGATTAACAGAACTTTAGTGCATCTTTGACAAATTTGATTTTTAGGTCTCAGCAGCTGGTACTTTACCTCAGACTGACTGTGCTCATCTTTCCTCCCTGCAGACAAGCATATTATAGAATATTCATTTTAAGATCTTCAACCAGGTCAGGTAGATCTTGGTAGAGAAATGAAAATGTAATCTTTTCTTGTTGTTCCTACTGTGATTTTTAGAGAACACATGCTTTGAGCTGTTTTGATGAAAAAGTTAAGTTAGGAAGGAAGGTGATGCAAAAAAACAAAATTCAATTTCTTGTATCAAAAACTAGCTTTAAAACTAAAGCAATCAATAACAGTAACTAATAATAGTCTTATTCTTTCTCTCATCCAATCTATGCCTTTGAACCAATTAATAACTTAATGCCTTGTACACAGGAGACTGAAAATATAGATAAATCAGAGCTGACACTGGTCTGTATCCCCCTTCACCCTGGAAAGTCCCTAAGCAGTTAATTAAGCCAGCTCTGTTGTTACTTTGCCCAACAGCTGGATGAGAAGAGGTAAAGGGTGGTAAAGACACTAGAAAGTGTTTTCAGGACTGAGCCCTTAAAGCCTGGGTCTTGCTCTAACTAGCATTGATACTGGCAGGCAAAAGTTAATACAATATGATGTTACTTCAGATTTGTTCAGTGAACTGGTCACGGCATTGGAGGCTGGGCCGTGAAGACTGAGAGGGCAAGAGCAGAACTTACCCTTACCTGCTCTGAATTGAGGTAACTCACTTGCTGACCAGCAGATACATGAAGGTCGGCCCTCCCAAACCCTTGTGCTTGCTCACCTTGGTGCTAAGCCTCTCTCTGCAGACAGGACGTGAGTTTATGTAAGCTTTAACCCTTCCATGTAGGAAGGGTGTTAGAAACTGTGGTGATACTTTTTTAGCCAATTACAAGACTCCTGGGCAAAGGTGAGGGTTGAATGCCTTTCTCTTCTATTTTCTACTGTACGTACTAGATATTTTCCAACATGAGTTGGAAAGAGGAGTGATCCTGTAGAAAAACTCCTGAGGATGATGACCCTTTGTATCATTCACCCTGTAGATTTTATTACATAGGCTTTGATTTTTGTCTTGTGCGCTGAGCGACCCAGTAGCCAGTGATCCTTAGGTCTATGTCATGAGGGTCCAATCAGCATTTCACAAATATCACTCATTCTGGCACTTCTGGGACTTTGCGACCTTTTGTTTATTTTAAAAAATGCACTAGCTGTTGATTATAGTACCTTTAAATAGCTCTAAATTTGTTCCAGAATTTACTTACTTCTCTATAGCAATGAATCGCTTGAAAGTGCTCTCCAGTGAAATAGCTCACTGCTTGTAGTCCATGTGTGCTTTGATTGCTATCATTATCTGTGTGAAGCTCCACTTCGCCACTCAGTGTTCACTATGGAAATATTCACTGCTGTGTTGACAGTGATTAAGTACATTTAATTCCAGCTTGGACCTAAGAGGGTTTTTGTTTTGTGCAATGAAACTCTCTTTATAAGATATGAAATAAGGTAACTACCCCAGTGTGCAAATCTAAATCAACTGCTATGTTGCTTCATTCTTTTTTTTTCTTTTTTTTTCTCCTTAACTCTTTGTTCAGTTTTGTGTTAAGCTAAAACAAGCTTTAAAATAATTGAGATCCCTGTTACATTTTAGCAGAAATATCTGTGGAGGCAAATACCTTTTAAACTACCTGGAGTTATGGAGAGTATATAATTTCCTGCATGTGTGATAACTTTTCAGTACTACCAAGAGACAGTTTCTTTTTTATAGGTATAGGTAATATCTGGTGGGCAGAGGTAAATCAGCAGTCAAAGGCAATCTTCAGTATGACAAGCTGATTGCCAAGGTAGGCAGGTGAATTCGATGAAGAGGCAGGGTTGTCTATGTTACTTCATGGTGAATAAGTTGCTTTCAATGAGGAAATTGGGTTTTCTGTTCTCTTACTTAATACCTGAATAAATTAAAGCAATGCACAAACAAGAACCACACTGGAGTTCACCCCAGAGATATATTGGGACCAATAGGTCTTACTCTTTGCTGAAAGAAGAGATATTCCAAAAAAAGACATTGTGCACAGCCCTGTAGAAGAATTTTCTGACATAAATGTAGTCTCTTCAGTACATGACCACAGTAAAAGTGCTTCTTCTGCTGAGGTTATCACCCAGTCATGTGATTTGAAGAATAAAGACTTTCAGAAAAACATTAACAAAGGAAACTGCCCTTTGAAACATCTCTGTTTCTAAAAGTGGGTAAAAAATAGTAATGGAAGGAACTAGCAAAGCTAAAGAAAAACGTTGTATCGTATGCTTTTAGGAGGGAGGTTTTCTTCTTCCACCACCCCCTCACTTGTTGAGCTGGACTGGAATATTTTCAATCGCATTTCAGCTTAAAATTAAATATTCCCAAGGTAATAAGCTGACCTTCTAATGAAAGAAAACTTAGTAATGATGTAGGTTTTAATTGGCTTAGTTGTAGGGCAATGAAGGGCGAATGCCCGCTTTTTGAGCCCACTCTTAGAAGAGCAAGTCAGAAAGGCATCCCAGGATATATGAATCTGATTATAGCCAGTAAAGCTTGTAGTCAGAGCCCACCTTGTCATGGTGAAATCAGTATTAAGACTGAAGATAATAAGACACGTTTTGCTGAGTGACCAAGTATGTTAGCACATGCTAGTTACTAATGCATGGCTTTTCCTTAGAACTTTCTTCTGGTGAGCTTGTCCTTGCACGTGAATCACATCCATCATCAAGATGTGCTCACTCAGCCTCAAGGAACTGAAAGAAGTTTGAATGGTGGAAAAAGAGGTGTATTTTTCCCTTAAGAGCTCAAGAGCTGTATTCATTGGGACTTCTACACCTTCACAGTTTCCTAATAGTAGCAGCTATATTGTTTCTATTTCTAGCATTGCTTGAAATAGTCTTGGGATGAACTTGAATGATCTGTGTTTGTTAATGTTCCCCGAGGCATTGGGCCTACCCAAATGTAAACACCAATAAAACTGGGCCTGACATCTCCTCTACAATTATTACCAATTTTTCCCATCATACTGTAAATACGATGTGCTCTGTGTAGGCGGGGCTGTGCTGTGTTTTACTAGTGCTGTGCATTGTCCCTGCATGAATTGATAATCTCAATGAAGTAGCAATTAGGGATGTCTGGTTTTGAGACAGTACCACAAAGCACAGGAAAATGGGTCTTATTTGCATCCAGTTGAGGCTTCTTTTAGGAACAGAACTGATTTCTTCGTGGGGAAAACCTCTTCTTTACTCAACTGGTATCTGTTCTTAATGTATGGGCTAACTGTATGCCTGTGCTCCAGGAAGATACAGGACCTTGAGACTCTCCTGCCTTTTCCTCTAAGAGCTAATTTCTCTCCCTAGCACTCAGAGGGTTTCCAATAGGTGTTTTTCAGCCCTAAACATGTGGGGAAAGTAGTGTGATAAAAATCAAAGTGACATCTTATGAAAGGGGGAAGGTGATATTTCTTTACAAAATGTTTAAGCAAGTTGACTGTAAGTGTTCATACTCTGCACTCATAGATTTCGTTCTCTCACATCTGTGTACCTGAAAGCACCAAGATGAGTGCATCCAAGTAGATCGGTTGCAGACAATAAGGGATAACAGCTGACAACTCATCATCATGTCTGAGAAGTACCTCTTGGTAATGGTGACAAACGAGTTTCTGGGGAGGTCCTTTAAGGTATTTGGGAGTCATCAGCTCTTGCAGGGTGGTCCTTTGCCTCAGGACCTTGCTGCCTACAGCTTCCATAAATCTTCATCTGGATTGCTGCCTGTTGTCTGGTTCTTTCCTCATTTTGAATATGGAGGATGTCTGGCCTCCTTTCGGTTAACAAGAAAAGGATAGGTATACATGATATGCTGCAGCCTTCTTGCCGTCCTCCTGCTGTGGCAATATAGGGTCTTCTGCTGACGAGTCATCATGCTGTGGTTGCATCAGAGTGCAGGCTTTGTGGCTGTGCCATAAGCAAGATGTTCCTCTGTGTTCCTGCTAGAACCGGTGTCCTGGTAATGGAGTCCTTCATTATCAATGTAGGCTTTTTTCCTTGCCCTTTGTGCTGCTTTCTGATGCTTCACACACACTTCCATTCATACTTCTTTCGCACCAACCTCTAGATAATATTTCTGTTACAAAACTATATGGTCCTTGGGTAAAACACTTGGTACAGGTGTACCCTTTGCTTAAGTTGTACATAGATGACTTCCTACTACAAACTACCTTTTGAAAAGAATGTTGTTTTCCTTTTCCCTCAAGTACCCAGAATGCTTATTAATATCTGAAAACTTATAGGCAACCCAACCAAACAAAAATAAACCCATACACACTTTGGACAAGCATGCAGTAAGTTACTGGTTCTGAAAATTCTTTTTAGATTGCTATGGCTTCCTATTGGTAGCATAAAAATCCTTAAATTCAATGTACAACATTAAAATATAAACTGATAAAGCAAAACCAGTTACTTTCTTCCCTGTGCTTAGCTATGTTGAACTATGTTGGTTGAAAGGGAAGACATTCCTAAAAAAATTACCCTTGAGGGTTTATTGCTAGTAATGCATAGAATTGTGGCTATGGCTGTACAGGCAAGAGTCTTCTAGGACAGGGGCATATCTTCTAACTTAATTTACCCCACATAAGATCTTGACCACTCTGTTGGGTTTTGTTTGTTTATTTTCTCCAGGAACAATATTTGTAATATTTCTTCTTTAAGCACTTTTGGCACTTGTCTTTAAGAGCCAATAGCTGAAATAGCAGAGCAATTAAATAACAGAAAGATTCTTTTTGGGGGAGGATGGTGGTGCAAATAGGTGCTGTGATGTTGTTAAACCTCTTTAAAATGTTTTCATTTAAAATCAGAGGTGGAAACTTGTGTGGCTTCTATAGGCAGTTTTACAGGGCTTGCATAACACTGGGGGCTATGTGTGATTTGCTGGGAGTGATGGATGATTGATTTTGTGCTAAGAGAAAGTGGATGGTTGCATTTGTATGTGTTTGAGTTCAAAAATCCAGAAGTTAGATACATGGAAAGAAAACATTATGATGCAGAGTTGCATTTTGGAGAATACAAAAAGTGGAGGATGTGTCTAGCAATTAGTTCCTGGGCCATACTTTTTTGCCTGTTTTTTTTTTCTTTTTTTTTTTTAGGTCACTTCAGTTTGCTGTGAAAGGTACTAAAATTAAAAATTTGGTAGCTTCCCCTACGTCTTGCTTTTTCAGTGTGGAGAAACATTGCAACTCTATCTGAAATAGTCAAGAAAAAAGGAATAGGAAAGATTAATGACCTAGAGTGTTCATTGGTTATGTTTGTAGTCTCTGGTTTTGTCAGGTGAATAGGTGTTTGCAAATTGATGACACTGAATCAAAGGGCAAACCAGACTTTTCAGTTGTTTGAAATAGTCTAAAATGTGACTTACTTTCTTTTTTCTGTTGGTGTGTCAATTTTTTTTTTTTTAATTGCTTAAAATCTTTCATTCTTAAAAGAGCCAGGTTTTAGTCTTTTCCTAATTTGCTTTCTTAATTTCCTTTCTTAGTCATATTCCTCACAGAAAAGTGAGGTGAGGAGTTGAGGAAAAAAACCACTGCTCTAGAAAAGCAGAATATCTATGCACTTCCCACTTCCCACTGGGAAAGAATGTTTTGGTTTTTTTGTTTGTTTGGTTTGGTTTTTTTCTTCTTTTTTTTTTTTTTTAAGTGAAAGTTGTTGGGGTTTTCCTTTTCTTTGTTGTGTTTTTTGGTTTGATTTGGTTTTTTTTAACCTCTTATTTTTTTGGAAGTGGGAAAATAATCTAGAGGTTGTTGCACTTCTTAAGTGCAGTTATCTGACCATTTTGTTGGCCATAAAATTCTACTTATTGCAGTCCTGTCTATGGAGTACTGACAGGCTATTGCTTAACTTCCCCTCCTCACTGGGCTCCATATCTGCAGTTGTCTGACCTGTGGAAGTATTTCTGAAGGAAGCAGGTTGCTTTGGAGACAGCTGTTTCTCTATGTGACTATCACATTTACTGCTTGTTCTCTGGTTTGTGAGACTTGAAGAGAACCAATGCTCTGTGGGTTAATAATGTGATAATACTCTGGAAAAGTACTACCCTGGTGTGTTGCAGTTGAAGTAGAGAGTCTTAGACCTCCGCAGATAGGACTCAAGTCAGAGGTCATTCATCTTTTCACAAAAAACCCCAAACAATAAACCTCAGCCTTCAACTGGAGTCCATTTTTTCACTGTATTTCCCTCTTTACTTACCTTCTATTGATGCTGGTGGATAGGACCACTCTCCACACTTGGTTCTAGACCTCCTCATTCCAGAGCTGCGCGATATTCAGGAGCAAACCTTACTGGCTTTGGTAGGGGAGAACTGATGCGGCTTAATGATGGTTTCAGCATTGTGTGGCATCAGCACCAAGGTGGGTTTTTTTCCCCCTCCCTAAAATAGCAAACAAATATAATATCAGCTTAATTTTAATATTAAAAATCTTTAATTTAAGCTGCCTCTTTATGTCCCTTTTCCCTGGTTTTTTTATCAGCAGAGTCCACAATGCTACGTAAGAATGTTAGTGTTTGGAGATCTTGACTGATACGGATTGTGTCAAAGAGGTGTAATGAGGTTCATAGGGTTGTGCATTTGCTCTTCCTGTGAAAAATGTAGAGGTCTGAATCATGCACAGAAGCCTGTGTTGGGTTTTGGATTTTTTTTTTTTGCCTTGTCATCTTATCAGCACAGCTTTACTTTTGTCCATTTACATAGCAATGCCATTCAGCGCCTTGGAGGGATCTTTAAATAACACCTTTGTTAGGGTTCTTATGCAGGAAAAGTGCAGGAAGTACATTTTCAGAATTGCCTATGGGGAGCTGGATATAGTCAGTGCTGACCCTGCAAATGTTCAGAGATGAAAATAATGGTTGGATTACAGCAATTCACAGTGCAGGAAGGAAGTACAAGATTGCACATAAAAAAAAAAAGTTTCTCATGCATTTAAAAAAAAAAAACAAAAACAAACCAACAACTAAAAGTTCCTTCTTGTATCTTTTTTGTAATTTGCTCTTCTCTTTAAAAAGCACCTATAGGCATTTAAAACAACCAAAACACCCCCTGAAAGAAGCCATATCCAAAAAAATGCCAATCCTTAAATAAGTTTTCCAGCAGTTTACCTGACAGTACTCTGTTGTGTGTGGTGTAGGAATGGCTGTGCAGAGTTGTAGAGCCTGAGTTATGCTGGAGGTTAAACAAGGTGCTGTAACAGTCCCTTCAAGCCTCAGAAATGTATAGCTCTAGATACAGAGTGAGATAGTGTGAGATGCATTACTAGGAGTTTCTTTCCATACCACCCCACAACTAATAGCCTCCTGTGACTGATGCCATGTATAAATGAATCCTCTGGGATTTGTATTCATGTCTTTGGAATTGGCAATGAAATGAAGCCTGCAGTGAAATGCTTTGGTGGAAAAAGTCAGTGGCAGCACTTGGTGCATCTGGTTCAGCAAATTGGAGACCCGTGATTCTCTTCCTTTGCATGTTAATGAAATAATCTGCAAAATTATGAAGGACTAGCCTAACGGCAAACTTACCTGGGATGTTATGTGATGGTCCATTCTCCAGGAAGTTTAGCAAAAACCAAGGAGTGAAACAGCAAATGAGCAGATGCTTGGAACATGTTGTCATGGAAGGAGAGATCTCAGCACTGTCTCAGAGGCTAACACTGTGCCGCAATGTCACATTGTAGAGACTTGTCTGGAGGTCCTGAAGTGTTTATGTCATAGACTTCTCCATCATGGGTAGCTGATTCCCAGTGGCAGCAAAGGTGGGCAGCAAAGTTGCCTTGCTGTACAGCACCACACAAGTCGCTTCCAGAAGCAGTAGTGGCAGGGCTTTCTTCAGGCTTGGGGAGGCTTCGGCTTGTCTGAGAAGCTTTCACTGTGCAGCCACTTGTTCCCTGATCCTTTGGGAAGAAGGGAAGAAGGAACACTTGGGTAGGACCTGCTCTGCAGGCTGTCGTCTCTCACCAGAGAGCATGCTGAAGTGTGGCTGGACCATAAAGAGCTTCAGAGCAATGTGATGTAGATGATCCTTGGGTCCCAGGGCTTGGTGGAAGCTGTGTTTTAATGCAAAGAAGGGATGAAGGCTGTTGACTATAAAAGTTAATAACCATCAAGAACAGAAACAGGCATCTTCCAAGTACAAGAAAGAAGCAGTAATAAGGAATTAGTATGTTAAACATGGCCCAGTCCTGGAGAAATTGTAAGAACAATGCAAATAATGTTGTTTGATAAGTTTCACAAAATGAAATACATGTCATGATTAAAAATCAAGCTTTGTTTTGTGGAATGCCTTAGTTGTTCCAGTTCTGAGCTAAAAATAGGTTTCAGTACATAGTTGGTTTGAGTGAGATGATGAAATGAGAAATGTAACCTTTACTTTCATCAAACATGTAAATGGCAGGTCTGTTACAGAGCTGCGGGAAAATCATTCTGTTTTCCAATATACGTTCTTAAAATAAGAAATTAAAAAAATATTTTTCCATGGAAGTATTTGTTTAAAATATGTTTCTTAAGAGGAAATTCCTCCTAGAATATCCATGGGATTTAAATACACACATATTCAGGTCTCTTCACCCAGGAGGGGAATGCAGATAGATATATTGAAGTTTGTTAGAACGAGTGTTGGATACTTCAAGTCTACTGCAATACTTTTCTGTCTTCCTTGTTGATTGGCGTTTTCTCAATAGTCAGTCTGTTGAATTAGATAAGTACAGCTTATTTCACATGCCGAGTTGATAGGAAGGTGTAACAATATTTGAGGGTTTTTTATATTAAATGTTACTGAGGTTGCTTGTAAAAATAAATAAATAATGGAACGTATTGGGAAGGAATGACTTATTTGCAAGATTGGAAATGAACTAGTTTTCAAAATAAAAATAGTTCTAAAATTATAGAACTTTTCCACTTGTCCAAATTACCTATATTTTTATGGAGTATTTGAGCTATGGAATGCTACTTAGTTAAAGGAAGAAGTTAAAACCAAAACTGTTTACTAGTGGTTAAAAAGTAACATAAAATATGAAAGCAGAACTCGGAGACCTAGTCCCTACTTGTGTGATCAAAAGGCACTTTTCCTAACTGAGGTCTCTGCTATTAAGAGAAGCATTATGATAGTAAATGTTGCCAGAAATCTGTTTGGACTACGTAAGGTGTGAAAAGCTTAATTATGAATGAGTAAGCACACTCTTGTTGGCTTGGAAATACAGAAGCTAATTTTGCACCTGTCATATTTTCACGCTGCAGTTGCTTGGCTTATTAGCTATTACTTTTCCGCTAGCTCCAAAATCCAACCTTCTCCCTCTATGCTTCCAAAAATAATAAAGTTGAGCTTGCAGAAAGGGACGCTGCACAAATGCTTCCTCATGGGAAGTGGGGTTGCGTGCAAGACTTATGCCTTCTTTCTAAAAAATGTACCTTGTATGAACACAGGTAACTTACCTTTTGACTTCTATCCTTAGCTCATTGAAACTACAGGTTTCCAGATGACATAATTCAGAGGGCTGGAAAGTAAACAGACCTCCTGAAGTACTCTAGATTTTTTTTGTATACTAAGTTTTCTGAAGTGCTGGCTCTCCTCCAACCCTAGCTCAGGAGTCCTGGCCTGTATGACTTTTATGGAGAAACTGGTTTTGAGAGCAGACTTGAGGTGCACTGATCTGGATGGTACTGTGCAGAACAAGTGGCTTGGGCGTATGGAGTACATAGTGGAATCTGAGTCATAAATAAATTTGGCCATAGACTGGAGCTATACCTCTCCATTGGGTCTATAAGGGAGAGCTGGGTACAAGCTTGCAGAGGGAGAGACCTGATGCCTCTTCCTATTGGAAAAATAAAATATTATGGCTTCATAATGTACCAAAAGAGGTAGGTTTTCCTTTGGAAGAGTAAGTAGTCGGATGTGAACTCTCAAGTAGATAGGTGTTCTTGAGACATATCTGACCACCTGTAGTTTTGACAGGTGGAACTAATCCAATTGATGTCTGAAATGCTGTTAATGCTTACAAAAGATTTTATTTTCAGGGCATAATTACATATCTGCCTTGTTTTACTAGCATTAACACTATGAGTCAAGTTTCTAAAGGCTGCCAGTGACATGAATTACTGTGAAGCTGAGAGAGAGTGTGTGCAGTGACAATGTATATTAAAAAAACCAAACAAACAAAAAAGCAGTTTCCAAGAAATGAAAGCAAAATGCCTTTGACTCATATGGAAATGTCATGAATTTATAGCTATCTTGAAACAAAGAAGCTTAGTAAGTGGTTTCGTTTTTTAAAAAATAAAAACGATTCGAAGTATGGAAGTTGTCCCTTATTGTATATCTGTTGTGCAGCAATGAAATTTTCCAGATGAAGTCTTATGCAACTTGAACTTCTTAGACCAGCTATGTGAGAACATGTTTTCCTCTAATGTTTATTGAATTTGATATTTGGGGAGGGGGCAGGGAGCTGGCAGATTTGGCCAGTGATAGGGACACGAAATAACAAGATTCTGTTGACTAATTTACACATGGCTTAGTGCATCTCCACAAGGTCTTATTCGAGTCAGTAAAGCTATATGATAGCACAAGTTGGGCATCATGATTATTCTTACAGGATTAATGTTGTGTAGCTCTGTAGCTCTGAATTCAAAGTGCTTTCCAGCTGCCCATATGTGCCTTGTACGTACTGCTTGGTAGGCAGGTCTAGTGATGGGGAAAGGCAGTGCTATTTAATACATTTTTCCCCGGTGAATTTCCTTGATTCTACAATCTGTTAATAAAATTAAAAAGGGTATTTTCAAGCTAATTGTCATTAAATCATTCAAATTTCAGAGAGGAGGCTCTGAGTCGTCAGCAGATGGTTGGAAATGAAATGCACATTGGGGGGAATAGAGGCTCTGCCAAATCTGGACCTCGCACAGAACTAGTCGAATAAACAGAAGTGAGGCACAGCAGGGATGGTTTGGAATAGGCTTTATTATGGCCAGAAAGCTTCAGGCTGTGAATGACCTAATCAACCTGAGCTCCAGTCATGTACCTAAATTAGCTTCTACTCTACCATCCTCATAGCACTCCATTTTGCCTCATTCAAATACTGTACTAACAGATCTGAGCTCCTTTAAAAATGGAAGCTTGTAACTGTTCTGGCTTGTCCTCTTCTCATTGTATTTGTCCTGTTCAGCTCTCCTAATGCCTGTATTCTTAATTTTCTCTTATAGTTTCCCTGTCCTTTTGCCCGACTCAATTCTAGCACTTTTCATGCATTTGATGAGTTTCCAATGGCTTGTTCTTGTTGTTCTATGAGAACAAGAAAAAGGAGTAATGGCAGCAGAGCTGCTTAGTGTTGGTGGGCTCCAGAGGGCAGTTCAGTTCCCACTTATCCCAAAGGATTTTTGCGTCACCTTGTTTAAGTCTCCTGTCTCATTTCAATGTTTGCAATGTGGAGATAAGGTAACACGCCTTGCCGGAGAAAGGGAAGGCATGCTTATGTTTTATAAAGCACCATTCCAAAGTGGTCTCTTGCTGTATGCATTTCCTACCCTGTATGTCCCTACTTCAGTTAGGACTGCTGTTTCTTACTTCAATAACAAACGAGCCTCAGTTCATTTAACTAGGCTTGGCACGATTTCATATGTGCTGTCCACAGACATTACTGTGCGTAGTCCTGCTAGGACAACTGTCTGCAGAGAGTATCTGGGAATGTCACAGGGACATGGACTTGTTCTGAAAACACTTGTGCAGACAAGAAACAAAAAAGAAATAACATGACTCGATCATATTTAAGCATTAGCCAGGGCAATGACAAAATGCTATGGGCATCCTCCAGTTAATAACTACATAACTGCTAAGTAGAATCATGCTGGTGACCAACCTTTAAAGAATGGTTCAATGTGGAATTTCATATGGCTTGTCTGTCACTGTGCTGTGAATTCGGGTAACAAACTGGCCTAGCTTTGTTTAAAAAAATAAGATTTTATATATGGCCATATAAACCTTTCTCACTTGATACTTTTTATTCATAAAAGATACAGTGTCGTGGCCTTTGAATCAGTCTCTGCTTTATACCAATAGACATGAACTTTCAAAATCTTTTTGTGAAAAGTAAATTACCTTTGAGAGTGAGAGAGGCTATTTAGGGTGTTTGATGTGAGTACATAAAAAGTCACTTGGATTTATGAGGAATTATTGCCCTGGAATTCAAGGGGGCAGGAATTAATCTGATGTACTAGGTGTTGGTTTGCAGTGCCTGAGGTGGTATTCCTAAGTTCTGGGACAACACTATCACGCATTTGGCATGAATTCAGTGGTTCACACAGTGATATGCAAGGGATCATGTAATTTCCCTCTCATTCTGGTTTCAAGTGTCCATAGTTGGAATGATTTACTGGGATTCTAATTCCCTTTATAATTAGTAGGCACGCTTGAGCCCACTGGGTTTTATTCATAGCCCATTGAAGCTAATGGAGGGGAAAAAAAAAATCTCTTTGACCTCATTTGGCATTGGCTCAAGCTCTTTGTGGCTGAAGCTGATGGCTTCATCAAAATCCACTTAACCTTCCAGAGATGAGTGTGTGACAGGCTCTGCTCAGGTCATTCTGGAGCTTCATGGGTTTGCTGGGAAGGGCTTGACCACTTTCCCTTGTTATTATCTTTATTACCAATCTAGGTGAAAGGAGCAATTTGAAAAGTAACAAAAGCGCGTGTGATATCTTGTATGGTCTCTAACAGTACATGGTCCAACCTCAGCACCTTTTGGGCAACACAGGATTCAGGAGTGTAACTGAGAAATATGCCTTAGAATTAACTTTTTGACATGTTTCTTTTCTTTTTTCACAAATTTGAAATTCCCTGAGGTTAAAAACCAGACAAAGCTTTGCCCCCCCTGTTATTCAGGCATATTTCTGAATCTTTCCATATTTTAGATGTATCTCCGATGAACAGACCTACCCAAATAAACATCTAAATATAAGCAATTACACAGCGTGCTGCATTGGAACTGATTCCCCCCCCCTCCCCCCAAGAAAATGGGAAAACAAATAGGAATAATACAGATGAAGAGAAGAAAATGATTTGCTTTCCTTAACTCTTCCCCAAAGACACATGGCAAACTCCATATCATCATCCCTTTAGTCTAATGCTCTGCATTATCATATAAACAAAAATTTTGAAATGTTATTATCATAGTAAAAATTTTTCTGTCCTGGAGAATTAATGTCTCTAAAGCTCTCCCACTTCCATTCAGCTTAGTAGGACACAGAATGTGGCTTTCATAGAGTTTCTCCAGACTACAGTCCATCAGGACACTGGAAGAGCTGTTTTATTCCTGAACGTTGTGTTCTATTTTAAGACAGGATAGATTTAATGAATCTACAAAGTGGACCTTGCTTCTCTGTCCCTAAGGGTTAGGGAAAAGGCTTACCAGCAGCAACATGAGTGTGGACGTGGTCCTGGGAAATCCGCCATAGGGCACCCTGCCTGAACAGGGAGGGACTGGACAAGATGACCTCCAGGGATTACTCCCAACCTCAACCATTCTGCGATTCTGAGTTTCATGAGAGATTCTGCTCAATGGCAAGAAAAGGAGTAGGACCTGATTGTCGACTCCTCCAGGGCAAAGTTGAAAGGAACAGATCTCTCGTGCCTTTTCATTGGGCTGATGTACTGAGTTAGGATGCTGCAAATAACCGCTTGCAAGACAACTGGAATTTGCATTTCTTGGGGTGGAGGCCTTGGCCATGAATCTTCTGAAGATATATTCCTGGTTCCTTTGATTAGCGCTAGTAGCGAGGAAACCACCATTGAGGGGTATATTTTCAAAGCAATGTTCAGGGCTTCAGTGTGTGATGACACCATTAAATGTTAACGTGGATTTTCAAACAAGGAGCCTCAAGGCTAGAGGTAATTCTTTGATCTTTAAAAAGCTTGCCACATAGGGGAGTGAGTTTGAATGTATACTTATGTGTGCGAACACTTGCAAGTAATTAGATTTTAGTTTTGGGGCTGCAGAACTTTGCAGAAACGATTCAGATTTCAAAAGGCTCAAAATAAACATCAATTCTTATTTATCTCAAGGGATTTAGAGGGGCATAAAATAAAACTTTAATGGCTTGAGCCGTGCTTTATTAATTGCTTTGTTGAAGAGATAAAACCTGTGGGAGTTTGTGTGTTAAAATGGGATGTGAACCGGCAGAAATCTAAGCAGGACCTGAATTTGGTTTAAAGAGAGTAAGAAAATACACAGCTGAGCTTTCCTCTGTATTTAAAAGATTATTACCCTAATATATACAGTTTCTTTGTTTTTAAGGAAGCATGCCTGGATTGAGCCATAATTATACATGAAAGCATTTGAGCTAGTCATTCAGTATTGAAGGAGTAGGATCTGTCTAAACAAAGTGACAAGCAATTAGGGAGCTTGGGGGAGTTGTATGTTTGCCATATCTGAAAATAAAGTTATCAAATTATTACTCAAATTGTTCCACATCTGACAGTTGTATCTACAAAGGCTCCTTACAGTAACTTTGCAAAGATGGCTCTGTTTTGTATATTGGTTTTGACAGGGGGCAGTGGAACATAGGGCTTTTTTTTTGTTGTTGTTGTTTTTTGGTTTTTTTGTTTTTGTTTTTTTTTAAATAGAGACTTTTCTATTTTCCGTAAGCAAAGTCCATCACAAGGAGGACTACTGATAGAAGGTGAACCTTTTTCCTTGTTGGGTGAAAAATGGCCTCTTTAGACAAAATAAAAGGTAGCTGACTGCTAGAGTTCTGCTGGCTTTTAAACTGATACATTAATCAATACTTTAAATCAAAATTGCCATCTTGTTGAATTTCCCCTTTTTGGTTTTTCGGTTGCTTGAATTTTCACTGTGTTTTTTACAATGAAGAATGCCTGGGTGTATTTAATCCCATGTGAAAGCAATACTGCACTGCAATCCTTAGTGTATTTTACCTCTTAATTCTGTTATTAATATTTGTAAGCTCGTTGCAGAAAAAAATTAGCAAAACCCTAGCATGAATAGTTCTCCTATATTCTGGTTATGTCCCTTTCCCTTCTTTTTCTATTATACTGTACTTGCACAAGTTATGAGAGTTTTCTCCCCCACCCTCCAGTCCTGTATTTCTGTTTTAAATCCAGGAGAGCTACTGGTGATCTGTCTCTTTGAAAATGTCTTTGATGCAGGAAACACTAGATGGGATCAAATTATCATGATAATTAGCAGATATGTTTATATCAAGTCTGTATCTTTACATGTAAAACCTCTAGTTGGTTTTGAAGAGGACCGGGAAGTGAGCTGCTAACTAGATGTGACAAGCGTGGCCTTGACACTACCACTCTAGCTGGCTTCTAAAATTTCTACTAAGGAAAAAGATCTCACTCTTTGGGATTGTCAGAGGCATTCCTGAGTTCATACAGATTTTCCTGGATACTGAATTAAGAAGCATCATCAATGTGGATGAAAGGAACATGTATGCTGAACCTATTAATGATAGCTAATATAAATAGTATTCATTTTTAATGGATCTTTTGGGGCATGTTTGTTCTCTAAAGCATCTTCAGCATTGACTGAGAAGGATACTGTTTCTGCATGCAAATAAAGTTCGGTTTTTGGTAGTCCCTGTGGGTCCTGAGTAGCTCTGCATTTTCATCCACAGTCCTCAGCTTGTCCTGACCAATGAGGGCAGGAAATAATACATTTGAAAACCTGAGCTCAGCAAGGCTCAAATCCTGAATAGGTCTGTGACTGAACAGGTAATTAAAAATATCTTTACAAGCTCATTATCTGGACCACAAGCTCATCCTTGCTAATAGCTCTAGAGTTGTATTTGAGGGTGATGGATAGGGCATCACTGGGAAAGATGATGCTGCCATCACCCTCAGTCTTCTGACTGCTTGCTGAGGAGTCCTGTGTCCTTGTGTTTGCTAACATCTTCTAGTATACTTGGGTAATGTCAGTGGATGGTGAGAGTTTCTTGAAGGGTCAGGAAATACCTTCCACTTACAAGAAAATTCAATGATAGAGATACTGAAGTGAGTCTGAAGTCATGGGCCAGAACTGTAGTGATATGAAGGCTGAGGACCGTGACCACCGTGGATCTTGTTCAGAGCATGGGACTGGAGCCTAACGTAGCATAAGATTGTAGGAAAGACTATAGCATGAGGGTCTCAATACCGATGCCCAAAATAATCATGCTTAGTTAGAGAGAAAAATCAAAATTTGTGTACAAACTCTCTTACTTATTTGACAATGTGTTCTAAGAGATCTATAGGTTTATTTTCTCTTGTGGCACTACAAACTCCACTGACTGATGAAGAGAGAACACCCTGCCCTAAAAAATGTCCGACAGAAAAGTTCCATCTTTAAACTGACATCAAAGCTGCATTCACCTTGCTTAAGAATGGGAATTTTTAACTTTTTTCAATCCCGTCCCTTATCTAAACCATTAACTTGCATAGAAGAGTCTTAAAAATTGGTGTTTTGGGGCTAAATAAGGTGGTTTTGTTGGAGGTTATTGAGACATGAAATGATTACTTATCATCCCTTGAAATGACATTACATTTAAATGCAATGGTACATGGGCACTTACTACTACCTTCATCTCTGTTAATCCTTGCTCACAGCCTGCAAATTGAACATTCTCTCAGCCTTATGGGATGCATTGAAATTCTCAGGCTTATAATTGCTTTTTAGTATGCCATCCTGCATGTTACACGATTTGAAGTGGTTCTCTTCCAAACAGAAAATATTTAGTGAATCGCATGCTGTGTATTTTTTTCCCTTTAATCAGTTTTATCCATAAGTTCACCAAAGATTAAAAGGAAAAATAAAAATTGAATTCACTTGACCATGACATCTGAAAATTCAAGGGACAACCTGTTGGTTATTGGTGGCTTTTAAACTGCTGTGCATTGTTACCTGGGTATGTTAGTGAAATTCATCAGCATTCCACACCTTTCTAGCTGCTTCTATTGTTTGCTTAGAGATAGCAGCTGTAAATTTAGATGTACACAAAATAACCTTACCACACAAGATATGCCATTGTCTGAAAGTCTTTGCAATGCCTGCCTGTATAAATGACACCTTTCCCATAGAGGTCCATAGGAAAAACAGAGCAGAAAAGTCATGTTTGAGAATGGGAAAGCTGAAGCCTGATCAAGTTTCTCACATGATGGAAGTTGCTCAACTTCATTGCCCTTCTGAAGTGGTGGTTGGATTGAAGAGAGAGAATGGGAACGGGGCATCACACTGATGCAGATACTTATGGGTCTTGCTCCAAGGTGGGGGGAAACTGTAGCACTGCAAAGAAACTGAGAGTATGCGAACCGTAGTAATGTGCTGAGGAAGCACAGACAAGAACTTAATAAAGGGCGAATTCTCCCTTAACTTCCCTTTTACATTCATCCCTGAAATCATGGAAATCGGGGTCAAGTGTGAATCCTCAAAAGGAAACCCATCATGGGAATTGTTTTTGTTCTCTAAGGTACCCCTACCAAAACACTTCACCTCCATGAAGGCAGAGTAAGGTAATAGGAGTCCTCAGGTAAGGGTCTGAGCTTATGTGTCTGTGGTCGCAGGTGTGATGGTGATAAGCAGTTGGTGTTGAGATGCTCCACTGAAGTTTGCAGCAGTGCTGCTACAAGCAAGCTGAATTTGAAGGTCACTAAATGTGTGGGGAATAGCATAGATGTTTATCTGTATGAAGACTCATCCAGTTTGGAGAAGCAGTCAGAACTGTATTTCTGTCTCCTTGGGCTGAATATCAGGTAGTAGAAGGTGGCATGGTTCTACTTAGATTACTGAAGCTTCCAAATTGGACTAGAAAATGGATTTCTTTTTCCCCAATGGTGTTATTTACCTGAGATGGTCAACTCTCCCCCCACCCTGCAAATAAAGCACTTGTGTTTCCCGAATTGGTTTACATGTTCCAGTCAACATGGTAACCTATTTGCTGCTGCTGTTATGTGAAAAGCTCTTCCTTATTGCTCTCCTGTGGTTTTTTTTTTGTTTGGGTTTTTTGTTTTTTTTCTCTTCTTTTTTTTCTTCATTCAATAAACCTTATTCTTATTGAAACAGGTATTTACATTCCCATTTTAAAAATTATATTTAGACAACTTGGAAAAACTGCTTCACCAATGAATTCCTGAACAATCTTAACACTGTGTAACATCAGCAGAAAGTCTGTGTTACTCCCTCTGTATTTTAATTTTATGTTGGTGATTGCCTGTCCTGAACTCAATCCATCTGCCTCTGTTCATTCTTGTGTTTTTCTTCCAATAATGTGCCTGGCAGCCTTGCTGATGGGTGCAGATACATTAACAATATTTTTCTGCACATGCAGTGTTGTTTTAATTGTACATATTACAATATTTTAAAGCAAATGCTGTTCTGTTTTTTGGAATCCATGGTTTGATGGAGTCCTGAACTCCTTCAGTGATGACCTCTAGTGAACAGGGCATGCTTGTAGAAAAGTCTGATGCTTTTGAAAGACATCAAGTTTACGTTTTTACAAGTGCTGCTAAAACTTCTGAAACTTTAAAAGGCAGTCGTGATCTTTGGAATATATCAACTACTCTGTTTGAAATGCACGAGTAACAAGTCTTATGTAGGCCAGGATAAAAAGGATGCTTGTGATGCTGTGTGGCCATAGCAAAGGGCCTCTATGTTCTTGGACTGTTTTTTCATAACGTAGCAAAAACTGCCCTATGCTGACAAAGTCACTTGCCTGTGTCTTCCTGTATAGAAAGGCAATCTCTGGATATATTGCCCTGCCATGGATTGAAGGGTTTTGTACTGTGTGTCCACTAAAGTGTGTTACGTGTCCAAAGGGCAAACTTCAGATATAAAAGCTGTTCCATGCACTGGGTCAGCTTTGTAGCTTTCTGATCTCAGGTCAAAGATCAGAGAACTCATATTTGCACGATCCCACAAACATGGAAGGAAAAGACAGACACAAGAAGCATTATATTCTGAGTAGAAAGTAGTAAGAACCCCTGACAACTGCTGGTACACCCGCTGAGAGTAAATAGCAGCTTTGGACAATGATACGCTTTTGCAGGTTTGTTCATTGGAATATAAATGTTGACAAGCTGAGTGTTGTAGTGTAACCCTAGCCAGCAATTAGGACCACGCAGCTGTTCACTCACTTCTCCCCCCCCACACCCCACAATGGGATGGGGAGAAGAGATGGAAAAATAAGGAAAACTCGTGAGTTGAGATAAAGATGGTTTAATAAGTCAAGCAAAAGCCGCACATGCAGGCAAAACAAAACAAAGAATTAATTCACTACTTCCCATCGGTGTGCAGGTGTTCAGCCATCTCCAGGAAAGCAGGGCTCCATCACGCATAATGGTTACTTGGGAAGACAAAATGCCATAACTCCAAACGTCCCGCACTTCCTTCTTCTTCCCCCAGCTTTATATACTGAGCATGACGTCACCTGGCATGGAATATCCCTTTGGTCAGTTGGGGTCAGCTGTCCCAGCTGTGTCTCCTCCCAGCTTTTTGTGCACTCCCAGCCTACTCACTGGCGGGGTGGTGTGAGAAGCAGAAAAGGCCTTGACTGCTAAGCAGCCACTAAAAACATTAGTGTGCCATCAATACCACTCCCATGCCAAATCCAAAACACAGCACTACACCAACTGCCAGCAAGAAAGTCAACTTCATCCCAGCTGAAACCATCACATTCTCCACCCCTTATTCCATACCATTTACGTCATGCTCAGGTCCCACACTATCTAATACAGCCTCATTAACCACCACCCTGCTTCACATCCTTTGATATAATACACAGATATCATTCCCTTAGTCTATAGACTACCCCTCTAAAGTATCAGTTCAGTTCATTTAGTCCATGACTTTGGGCTCCATCTGTCATAACAGTCTTTCAGGGCAGGAGAAATGGTGTGTGGTGTTGAATTATTGCATGCTGCATCTGGAGCTCACAGTTGGTGTATCTGGTGTGGCCCATGTCCGTGGTCTGTGGGCTGAGGATGTTGATAAAGTTGCTGGGCACCAGTTGTTGAAGCCAATTCTGGTTCCATCACCGCTGCACTTCACTCGGTTTCATCAAAGTTCGTTCTTCATTAATTTGGGCTATTCTCACTATAATACTATACACATAGAGCAACTGTAGTAGTAATGACATATACTGGTAACTTATCAATTAACGTAACACAGTTTAATTCATTGGCTATTCTCACTCAAAATCAAATCCTGTTGAGGTACATCGGACTTCCTCTTACCACTGTAGGGACAGGGGAGAAGTTAGTGAGTGGCTGCATGGTCCTAGTTGCCAGCTGGGTTTAGACCATGACACTGAGTCATCACATCCTTTTGATGTGATCTTTTTTTCTTTTCCATATAGAAATAACAATGATTTCAGTAATTGTTGAAATCTTAGACTATCCTCTTATTCAATGGATTTCTGTTATGGATTTGCTGTTCATTGGCAACAGCTCATTCCTGTCCTAAAAAAAAAGTCTGTGATCTAGTGAAAAGCATATAGTATAAGATGAAGTGATGGGTACCTTCATTTTGTAGATGCAGACATTATGACTCACCTAAATGGCAGGGACTATGACAGAGCCAGAATCTGAGAACATTTTTCCTTAAACATAAAACCATTTTTCTTTAACTAATTTTTGTTGGTAATTGGCTGTTTCTGATGTTGTTTGACCTTCTTGAAACAAATATTGCTTGTGTATATTAGTTTACTGAACCTGCATTGATCGTTATTTGAAATTCACATTTTTGGCTTCATAAGCCCAGGTTTCACATGATTGTTCTGTTCCTCAAATTTGACTCCTACTTCATTATTGTAAGTAGGAGTTACACAGCAGACATGTTTGTTTCAGTGAAAAAATAAGACCTACTCTTTAATCAGAGTTTTTTAAGAGCCCCTTGCATTATTCAAGATTAGACTTGACCAATTTTTGTGAGACAAGGTTATGTGTGCAGACTGTATCATAAAAGGATGCTCTATAAATGCACCGATTGAGTAATACTTTTACGTCAAGGTTTACTGACATATGTAAGAACACTTATGTAATTTACAGTCATTTAGGAAGAGTTCATGATTAGCTTAACTACTGATGTTTACTTGCAGTATAGCGAGGAGAGAAAAAGGAACGTTGTTGTGTTGTTAAGTACTTTCTCTAGTGTCTTATATCTTGAAAAATACGGCATGCCTTTCAGCTAACAGATGGAGTTCACAGCTGTGCATGTGAGTGTAGCCAGGAAAAAAAAAGAAAAAGGAAAAGAGAAGGAATTTCTCTTTACAGAAAAACAATTCTTTTTTTTTTTTTAATCTTTTTTTTCCCTCTTCATCTTTCCAAGAATCACCTGCTAAGATATTCGTGGTAGTAGAAGCTGGTAGTATGTGGTAGACCCGGTAAGATGCTTTGTGTTAAGGACTCTTGATATGGAAATAATCTCTCAGTCTCTTCCAAATTTGTAGCCATACTCTGTGTTATTTCATTTCCTGTGTCTTTTGTATGTTTTATTTATTCCCCCCTGCCCCCCAGAAGCTCCTCCTTCTCCTATACCTAATTTCCACAGTTAAGTCCCAGTATTTGTTTCTTGTCTTTACAAAGCAGAATTGTAGCTACAGAAAGCAGGAGAAAAACAGATGAAGTGGAAGGCGTCAGTTGTCACTCCTGAGCACTGTTAGAGGCATGGTGCAAAATGCATGGGTTACGTCTTTAAAACAAAGTGTGTCATTAAGTGGGTAATGCTAAGAGGAATTTTATCTAGCCTATAAATACCAGTGAATCTTTTCAACTTCAAATCCCAGTACGGAGACAATTTACAGTTGCAATCAAAATGATGCACACAATTTAACTTCAGCACCATCTGTAACTCTGCTGGTATTTTAATAATGAATAAAATTATATCTCGGCAACAAAAGTCCCACTTAAATAAAATAACTTTAAGTTCCAAGCAAAGCCTCCAAGAGGAAGCTACAAGGCCTCTGATTTACCCTGAAATCTTCATGCTTGCTATAAAATATATGTATCTACACTTAAATTGCAAGCTGCGGACAAAAGGTCTGTGGGATTCTGTGAAGCCCTTGTTAAACTACCTCTGAAGCTCGGGGATTGTGGAACAGGCAGGGTTTAGCACAGCTGGTCACAAGCGCTCCTGCCCTCATTGCACAACTTGTAGCTGGTTCAGCAGAGACGTACAAGGGCGGTCTGATCCGGGAGCTCTCTGCTGACGCACCCAGCCCTGCGTACTTGAAGAAAAGCACCTACAGGAGGCAGTTATCTTCTCTTAAAAAACCTTTTATTACTGTGGGATGATGCAGGAGGCATGTCACATCCTCTTCTGAATTCGTCTTTTGGACTCCATTGTGAGGCCTACCCACACCAGTTTCTGGGTTATAATTTTCTCTTTTTCATCTTCTCCAATTTGTATATTTTACAAAAAGGAGGCAGTTTTTACTCTGTAATGGTTTGCATGCTGGGTCCTGTTCCCTGCCCTCCTTTCAGCTGCATTGTTGAGTGATATTAGTCCCGTGTTCCTACTCCGGGTACTGCTGTCTTGCAGTATTTATAACTATTTCATGATGCTTACGGTCACTAATAGATTAGCTGCAGAACAGGCCACAGTCTTACTGTGGCTTGTCAAATATTTTCCATTTATGGTGATATCAGATTGTTGGCGTAAGTACAGTACGACTTATCATGCCGATAAAAGATCCTGAATAACAATATACTACCAGGTAGAAGTAACGCGAGCTTTACAGTCAAAGATTTTCTGCTCATTTGTCTCGGTGAAGGTACAACACTACTAAAAGCAGTTCAAATCCATTGTATAGGAAATCTATAGAGCCCAGGGATTGGTGATCTTTCACTGATCGTGTCCTCTCCATCAAAGCTTTCATTAAGGAAACGTTAGTGACCTTTCTGGATGGCCTTCACATGTGGAAATCAATGTGTTTTGTCCCACTGACTCTTCAAGTGGACAAGGGGAGTAGCAGCAGGACCAGTTTGTTAACACATCTCAGTCATGGCTGGTAACAACCTTGTCTGTGTTCCAGGGATTGATTCTCTTCAAAGGACAGGGTGAAAGAAACATTACTGTGATCACAATGCATTTTTGGGTTTTGTGTCCACTAATCAGAAATCTTCTAAACTCATTGATTGCTGCCGCTGAATGTTGTCTCAGGCTTGAAGAAGTTGTAAACTGGATCATGCCATGCCTACCAACACCGATGTAAAACATGTACTAGAAGAATTGCTAAAGTTGAGCTAAATCTCTGACTTCTGTGCAAACTCAATTTTGGTAATATATTAGCTGTCTTTCAGAAGCCTGCTGTGCTTCAGAAGCATTTGAAATCCTGTCTTTCTAGTACTTGGATATATTTTTCTTAGTTATTTTTTCATATTTGTCACAGATGTTGAAGGCCTTCACAAAAGATAGAGCTTAATCAGATATCAGGGCAAAAGACCTTTTCTGAAGTTCACTATTTTATGGATTGTTAGCTAAAGCTGGTGTTATCTGGCATGTTTCAAAAGAGCCCAAAAGTTTTAGTGTCCAAATCTCACTTGGATGCTTTTGAATTGATAACGTTTATATTTGTTTTTTAAAAGAAATGGTATTGGACAAAATTAAAACACATGGGATAAGGGGGAGAGAAGATTTCCTTCTTTTTACTTGGAGGGCAATTACAGCTTGTCCTGGTTTGAGGTAAAACAGAACCAAGGTTCTCTGAAGGGAGAGAGGCCAGAGGGCATCTGTCGTTCATTTCAGTGGCCAGTCCAGCCCAAACCACAACAAGCTACAAGAAAGGAATCAAAACCAATGAACCAAATAACTTCATAATAGGTCAGTGAGTTTCTCATTTGTTTTTTGTTAATTTATCATGATGTTCTAAAAATCAAAAGTGAATAAAAATCAGAAAAATTGGGTAAATAATTTTTATTTCAGGAGCAAGATTGCTGATGACAGTTCTAATAATACACCTGACACTGTAAATGCTATCTATAATTGCCTGTTTCTCAAAAGTCAGCACAGTCAAGGTCAGCATCCGTTTCTCAAATGCAAGTCTACATCTGTATTGTTATGTGATTTGTGTGAAGAAGATGGCTTATAGGTACAATTAGACACCCTTTTCTCCCTGATTTTCTTTTTTTTTTTTGCTAATTATCTGGTTGGCAAGGAAACAGGAAAAAAACAACTGGCTAATAAATACTTTTCTTTGTGAGTGTCCAGATATTTTAAATGATTCTGTAGTGTGGAATTTTATTTGTTAAAAGCAATATTTTTAGTAGACATATAATGAAGTTGACACAAAGAAGCAAAGTTCTTGTTCTGACAGGCAAACTGCCACGGCAAAAGGAGTTGGGTCAGAAACTAGAAACCTGGGAGCACCTAGAATAAAGGTCCATTTCTGTCACACCAAGTGAGGGAGATGAAGTCTCTTGAAATGTGTGTGCCGGGATTACATGGTGGGAATCAGGATACATTGGCTTTGCTTTTGGATTTACCATAGGTCTTCTCTGGCCTTGTGTAAGCAGAAAAAGTTTAATCTCTTGTCTGCACCCATGACAAAAGGAAATATGATAATAACATCCTTTCTTAGAGAGTTTTGTAGTCTTGAGAGGTGTGTGTTGGATGTTTTATTTGGTGGTTGTGGTTGCTTTTCCAATTCTGCCTTCTCATGGCAGCAGGGCCTATGGGATGAGCCTCACTGTATGTGCACATCCTACTTTTTTTGAAACCTGTGGCCTATTTCAGGTAAGTTTTACAAAGAGATATCAATCTCAAATCTGCACAGTTCATGTGTATAGTCTCTCTGACAAGGGATGTATCAAAGCTATCCTGCATATGATCTGGATTGCTGTTGACTGTTGCATCTCAAGCACTTTACTGTCCTGTACTTTGAAATTTCTTTTGGCATGTAAAAGCTGTGCCATGTCCTGCATTGTAGGTCTATGCATGCAGAGTGGGCAGGTACAACCTCCAGTGTTGCAAGGTTAGTTTTGACTGAGGGAAGAGCAGAAGAGCGACCTTGCAGCTCATCAGAGTATCCGTTCAAAAATCAACTTCACTTGGAGGAAATTCCTACTTCCACTCTTAAGTCATTACTCTCTTATTTATTGGAAGTTGGACTGTATTGGTCCTGGTGCTTTCAAAACTATCTTCAAATTGTTAATGCTGTCCTGAATCCTGAAAACTTCTAATTACACATTTTTATAGTTAGATATGAATTCAGGGAAGGATTCCTGGCAGCAGTGGTGGTTTTGTAGAGGAAAAGCAAACAAGGATCCCAGAATTCGGTGTGAAAATGATACTGTAATGCTGTAGCAGCAGAGATCCAGGTGAATGTGCCTTCGGACAGAAACAAAGGATGTGGAAATGTAGACAAAGCATCTGGTAGTTAGAGGAGCTAATTGTCACTTCCCAGGCTGGAGCCTCCGGAGGTCCCGGGGAAAACCTTAAATGTATTGCTCTGAAATGGTTTACACTTGCTGCTGTGCTGAGACACTTGGTGTCCCGTAGGTATCCAATCATACCTTTGGGGAACAGTGAGAACCCAGAGATTGTCACTGTGACTCTTGTCATGGACAATTTGTGGCTTAAAGGCTGATGTGCTGAGCTCTCTCATGGTCCAGGAGCAACTGCAGGCAACTGAAGAGAGCCAGCAGTCTAGACACTATTGAAATTGAAATTTCTGCATTCAGCTATTTTCAACTTCAGGTTTTAAGTGTTGCTGAAGAGTCATGCAGATCTGATGCTAAGACCTTAAACCTCCTTTTGAGAATTTCCCAGCCCCTCTGTTGGGTTTTATAGAATGCATAAATTTGGCTGAGTTTGTTGCCCTGATGTACTTACCATTTGAGATCTTTGTTTAAATCACTGTTCAGGTCACCAGTGACAGTGAATTTCTTTTCAGAGCCTTATTTTAATTTACAATTTTTTTTAAAGTCCAGACAGAACAATTATGGCCTGACCTCATGCCGTACCAGGGGACACGGCACCCCACAGACCTTTCTGTATTGCAGTCAGAAGTCCTCTTTGAGATTTAAAGGCTGTAAGTGATAGAGAATCTGCTCAGGACCTTGGTAACTTGTTTTGTTGGCTAATTATCCTCATGGTCAAAACATCAGTGGCGTACTTGTCCTTAATTTGTCTAACTCGCAGATCTTATTAGGCCTTTTAGCTGATGGTAACCAAAGAGATGGAAAGGATTTTGTACTTAAGTTTGCTTTTTGAGGTCCATCAGTCAATGCACTGATATGAATTATATTGATTACTAATTTTTCATAGAGCTGGATTTTGATTACAAAAGTGTCTGAGCTGTTTTAGAGAGTCATTGCAGAAAGATGAGAGATATTTTAAAGTAATCTGGCTCATTATAGGAAAGGTATCACCCAATTTTTGCTCAGTTCTAAATTTGCTGTCATACTATGAAGTAATTTTTGCTTTCATTCCTTGCCTTTTGTAGCCCTGCCCCCTTCCCTCCCATCCTTGCAAATTGTATATTTACTCTGTGAGTGCAAGAACACCGTGGTGCCTGAGATCCTGTTAACCTGCAGGACTTTTCCAGTAATTAGATCCGTGTTTGCTCCACGGGAGATTCAATTAAAAATGAGAGGGTTTTATTAGTATTATTATTCCCTACCAAAACCCCACACTATGTTCTTGAGTGTGTATGTGACAGCATTGTAATGAGCAAACGTAGTTCACCTAATTCCACCCTTATTCAAACATTATAGACTCAAAAATTCAACTTGAGTGTTAGCCTAGCCCATCTGTCCTCAGACAAGGATGTGAAAGTAAGAGAGGAAAGATGTAGTAGACTACTCATTTGAGCGAACAAAACTAATTTGACTGTGCATATGTGTGTGAGCCTGGGGAAGAAATGAAGTGTTCAGGTTTTGTAATTACAGTGCAGCATAGGACTCTTGTGAAGCATGGGACACGCTTTTACATGTTGCAAAAGGCCAGGTGGCACATCCCCATGTGTCACTTCCGTACAGAAATATGAAGTTGTAGCTCCTACATTACATATCTGCTCTGCGGAGAGACTTTACCGAATGCAGCACCTGGGGTGTTCTCTAAAGTCTGCCAGGGCATTACTGCATTCTTCCAGTGGCTTTTGCAACAAGAGTCATTACCCTCTTCAACTGGAGGGTAGATCATCAAATTTCATTCACTGAAAGGAAAACATTTTCTACCTTTTCAAGTATTCAGTGTCTTAACAACAGCTCCCATCCAGTTGCTCTCCCACTAGACTGTCATTCTGGAGGGTAAATTTCAGGCTTGCACGTGAATTCAAGCACAAGTGTGCTTTTTATGCAGTCCCTGTCTACTAAGTAGAAACAAACACTACCTTGAGATAGCACAAGTTGGCATATTTGTTGCTCATGTGATGACCTTTGTATGTTTTGTTTCTTTGCTTTTTTTTTTTTTAGATAATTGTGATGATGCATTGGTATCTCCCTTACCTTCAACAGCCCTTACCAGTTCCTCTGAGCTCTTCAGTACTCACAGTCCCAGCTTTGCAAAGCTCAACAGGCGAGATGGTAAGGTTGCAGTATGAATTGCCTAAACTATTCTTTTTATTCACATTTACAAAGAATAACTTTTTATGCTAGTTGTATGCAATGCATTCAGAGCCAAGTTGAATAGAACTGTTAATTTATGCTTCTGTGAGAGCTCTATTTATGAGCAATTCCTCCCTTTATTATACAAAACTTCTATTAAATTTGAAGCTCTCCATTTCTCTTGTGGAAACATCCTGAAGGAAGTTCAGATAGTCTTTTTGCTTTTGAAGAGTTACCATAATCTTTAGAGCTTGAAGGTCATTAGGCTTGAGGCCCTATTCTAAAATGTAGGTGTTTTTTAGAGCTAGTAGCAACTAGATATTAATGTTCCAGTGGAATGCAATGATTACACAACTCTGCAGAAATAGTGAAAATTCATAAAAAAACTTTACAGACATTTGCAATGAAGAATATTTGAGGCCCAGATAATGAGCTCACATATGAGGTGAAACTATTAGGATCAAACTTGGTACCAGAAAAGAGAAGCTGGTAGTTTCTAGGATATCATTAGACACCAAGTTGCAAATGTGGGTTGTTGGCTCCCGTCTTATTCTCAAGTTAGAGCCTCTAAAAGGGGAAAGCCCTGTATTGTCACATTACATATGATTTTCATTATAAGAAATACTAGAAAGTATACTACTAGAAAAGAGATTTTAATTTAAAAGAAATGAGAATTTTACTACTTAAGAAATCTCTGAAATGTCTGTTTTAATCAAACACTGTTTGATAAATCTATAGAAAGACAGTAAGGGTCTCTCTCTTAGATGCTAGGCACTAATGATAAGGAGTTGCTAGGTCATTAGAGAAGTGTTAGATAGGAGTTAGTATATCATATTTAAACTCCTGAACCAGAGTTCCTCAGCAAGTAAAAGGTCATATGGTAGGTTTCTCAACATAAAGAAAGTTGTAAACATTGAGCATGATATTTAAGTTTGGCCTGCCTTTGTCTCTGACTGCCAGCTGGGGTGGTGAATAGACATGCTTGCATGATTTTGCAAATAGCTCTAATGACTAATTTCATCTGCTGAAAAGAGGAAAAGATTCATAATCAATATTATTGCAAGTCAAGCTCTGGCTGTACTGTATTTTAAAGTGATATTAACAAAATCTAAAATAAATTGACAATGATTGCAATTTAAGGGCAGAAAATGAAATAGGTCTTATTTAGGTGTGCTATAGTAGTTTTGCCATGTAGTGGGGGGTAAGGTATTCTACTGTTTTAGACATTCAGTGTCTCACCAGTTAAGGTCCATGCTGTCCTTTCGCACAAATCATGGGAACAGGAAGACAGAGCCCTAAGAAAGGAAGTTTTTTCAGCAACTTTTTTTCATGTTTTGAAGGCTTTATGTGATAACTGATGAGCTAAGCCCAACACAGAGACCTAGAAGCTAATTCTACCTTGCTTAATTCTTTTGTTGCACAGATCTTTGTAGAAATGCACCGATGTAGTGCCAGCAGAATTCATAGGGGTACTTCATCTTGGGTTGGAGGAGCAAGCAGCAGTAGATGGTGGCTGAAGGAACTCTCTTTGGCTGGTGCTTGTATGCAAACAGTAGATATCTTTACAAGAAATAATAATCACTAACAAGGACTGTGCCATGGTTTTCTAATAATGTTGGAGTGTTTTGATGAGTTGGCTTAGCTTTGCTTGTAATTGATAAGACAGTGCTGCAAGTAACAGTGCCTCCAGGTAGAAAGCCGGATAAATATATTTGTTAATGTAAATATGAATGTAACAGGTGGAGATGAATTTATAAAATACAATCCAGACCTACATCAATAGAAAGTTCTAATTCGTCAAGTTGATTCAGTAATAGATAACAATAACTAAAAGGCTGTTGTTTAAAAAAAGGCCTGCAGCAGTGAAATGTGCCATTAAAAAACCCCACCACACAAACTACCCGTGAGTAAAGCTTTGTGTGAACTGCTGAAAGCGCTCAATTAAAATGCTGATAAATCTGCACTGGTAATAGTAAAGCAGTTAGTATAATTCTGATAAATATGATTCTGAGGTATGAAATATATTACTTACCCATGGGAGAGACTAATCACCTTTTTTGTTTACAGTAAATAAATAATGAAAAAGAATAAGAAAATTGCTACAATATTACTGTATCAACTAAGCTTTTTCAGTTCTCTATTAGCTCTCAGCCTGAGTAGTCAGTATAGCCAATTATGTATGGGAATATAAAACATATATAATGTCAAAAAGAATTTGTTTTATGGCCAGGAAGTGTTTGATCTGGTCATTAAATTAAAATTCCGCAGCAGGGAAGCACTTAGTTGCAGCAGGAAGTCCAAGACTTTGTAGCACAATATGAAGCCATTTGAGCTGTTTGTAAGGCTCTGTAGGGTGGAAACAAGCATTCCCTTTGCTTCGTATTAATAAACTACAAATAAGTATGGGCATCCTGAGCAGCCCTGTGGAACATCAAGGAGCATTGACTGCAGAACACTGGGCTTACATGCAAGTTTTGGAACAATTATGGCAAAACGTACAAATGGTCTAAAAAAGAAAAAAAAAATATTTGATCATGTTTCCTGGAGTCATATGGGTCTCCAACTGAGAAACCATCTGATCTTTGTTCTCCTCATATTTCTAGCATTATGATTTGTTGCCATGGAGAATATGAGCAATGTATCAGATTCCTGTGGTACTGTTTCTCCACTAGGGCATTTTCTCCATACCATGTTGAACCTCTCCCTTGAAACGATCCACAGAAAATGTGAAATGAGTGAACTGTGGGGAATGGCAGTGTAGCAGAGTGTGCAGAATCCTATCAATGCCATTGGGAGTCTGGTAGGCAGAATGGAGGAATTGTATGCCCCTCAGACATGATGTTGTAAAGTGCCAAGCAAGTGTTGACTTGGTTGAGCATCCTCTCTCTCTCTCTTGTTTTCTTGTGAGAGAGGAAATGTGGCATCTTTATACATTAATACTTTCCAGATTAGCTAAAAACAAATGTACAGATCTGGTGGGTGTAATCAGAGCCACTTTTTCTGTGTTTTATGTTTATGCCACACTATTAATAAAAGGCGTATAGTTCTCTTCAATTTCCTTGTGCCCAACTGCAGGAAAACGGTGTCAGAGTTATGATTTATTTATTTTTTTTAAATGGGAATCTCATAAAACAAATTACTTATAACAAGTGATTTTCCTCCATCTAGCTGTAGAAAGACAAAGGAAAAATGAGGATGTCCACCTTTATTTTCATATCTACTGAAAACATCTAGAATAAGCCGTTTGGAGTGTTGAAGGGAAAAACTTTGAGCCACAGACCTCTCAGAACTTCTGAACTGAATTTCTATGTCCTGGCAGTTCCTGCAATAAAACTGTAAACAAAGTGGCAACTATCATGTTCAGAGTCTATTTCAGATATTGGATATTACAATCCAAAGGAAAGGGTTTTTTAGATCCTGTGTACATTAGTCACAATTCTGTGTAGGAGAAATAGGCAGCTTTTTGTCTTTGAAAACAGTTATATAGTTTATATCTTAAAAGCCAGAGAGAAATATTACTTATATGGCATTTAAGATTAAAAAAAAAAAAAAAAGGCAGGGGGGAAGAAGAAACATTGTTAGGATTTTTAACAGGAAATACTATAGTCTTATATAAGCTAGATATGTGTATGGAGTTAAAAAAGAGCTATGAAGTAGTCAGAGAAGAATTGAGTGATGAAATTCCTAATATTCTCATTAGCTCTTTCATGGCATGCTCACAGGGGAGGGTATTCTATTTAAGTCAGGTAAAATAATCACAATGACGATGAAGACTTCTATTGTGATTGAAAGAGGTAAAATCAAGCATGGCACTAGCAAGCAGTATGCATTGCTTTGGTTACAAATTATTTTCCCTGGAGAGTCCTCATAGAGGAATGAAGACTTGAGTCATCCAGGGAAGCAGGGAAAATACTCAATTCTAGCTATGGAATAAACACAATTCTGTTTCAGGAATTAGGACTAAATCCTATCTTAATGAACTGTAAATAATGAAAATTCTAACACTTATTCTTAGACAAAGGAATCATGGTTGTGTGTTGGAAAATACAACACAGTCCAAGAAAATCACGAAATTTTTTGAAAGACAACTTTATTGAAGTTGAGTTCTTTGATATAAACCACATTTATTGATCTTTCAACTCAGTTCACCTCAATAAACTCTTCACGGAACAGCTTTGAGACAGATCAGTTAATAAGATTAAAATATTAAGGTAAATCTATGTATTTATAACCAAAGTTTAGCCATGCTTTTTGTTTGGAAATGCATACTTGGAATCATTCTTGTAGTTTATATGAGGAATTGTTAATGCTTTACTCTTAACTCTGTATTTCCTCCTTTCCTTCCCAACGTGCTTGTGTTCACTGTAATCACACAGAAGTGCTTTTGTAAACTTTGCTAATAATGACAAAACAAACAAGATGATGGGTTGCAGAAGCAGTGACAGCCTGAAAATTTGCTGCTTTGGATACTTTATTAATGGCTTCTGCGTTCTTCATTGCTGCATTGTTCACTTATTGGTAAGGCTGAAGTGAACACTGGGTGTATACAGAGGATAAATATGTGCAAGTAGAAACAAGTTAAAAGAAAATAAACATAGCCTATAATTTAAGGTTGTAAAAGAAAACAAGAGAACATATAATAGTATATTCTAGTCTGGAAGGATTTGCTTTTTAACCATAAGCTCACATTTATTGTAGTGAGTGAAGTGGTGAAATTCGAGCAGTGGTTGCAGTTCTGTATTTCATTGGCTTGATTTTACTTTTATAGGACAAACATGAGTTATAATCTATCAGCTTCTATGTGATCATGACTTCTGAAGTCTCCATTCCTGAATGGAGAAGTGGATCGTGGAAGTGGATAATTTGCAACTTGTGTTTGTCCTTATGAAGATGTTGTTTGTTCTTTTGTTTAAGATAAAGTACGTGTTCACTTAACAAGCACCTTGTGTAAGGAAGAGGCTACTTTCCAGTGTGAAGGCAGTCATTTTAGCTGTTCAGTTGAATGGTCTCTAGCTTTACAATATATTATCTGAAGTACATTTACAACCTGGAATTAAACCTTTCTTTCAAATACTTGGTAGGGCACAAAAAAAGATAACTAACGTTTTTGCATGTCTTTCAAAACATAGCAAAAAAGAAAATGTCAAAGCAAATTAGAAATCAGCATTCCCAGATTTGCACAAGCGTGTGAGTAGGGAATAGATACGATATTTTTTTTATTACTGAGCATATGCCAACCTTACTGACAAAGAATAGATTTCCTTAAACATTCTTAGAAATTCAAAAATCCTTTTTAACTGTAGGTTAATTAAGAAAACCTTAAGGAAGCACACCCCATGTAGCATATTTCCTAATATAAAATATGAACAAACAAGGAAGTAGACCACTCTGTGATGACCTGAAGTAATAACATGGTGCTTTCTCAAGTATGATTTCTTGCTGTCATTGCCATCTAAATTGTCTTTGTCCAATCTCTTTCAGGAGCTGGGGGCTGGTCCCCACTGGACTCAAACGAGCAGCAGTGGCTCCAGGTTGATCTGGGAGACAGAGTGGAGATTGTCGCGATCGCTACCCAGGGCAGGTACGGGAGCTCAGACTGGGTAACCAGCTATACGCTGATGTTCAGCGACACCGGCCGCAACTGGAAACAGTACAGACAAGACGACACCATCTGGGTAGGTCTGAACTGCAGATGCCTTTGGCCCCGTTCTTTCTGGTTCAGGCTCGTTTTGGCATTTGGAGAAACGGCTTCGGTTTCAGAGGAGTGCTTTAGTGATGAGAGAGCAGACCTGAGCGCCTCTACTGGGTGTTTTGATCTAAATGGGTTATGTCACCGACTGTCTGTGTAATACAAGTTTAGGCCCTCAGGACTACATTGTTTTTCAGGCTATGAGGATGCTCAGGGCACTCAAAGTGACCTGCATGCTTCTGTGCCTGGCTGGCTTTGATTCAGGCACACCACGGTAAATGGGGCTAATCACCTACATACTTTCTCCAGGAAATATGGAAATTAACTCTGTGTCTTATGCACGCTTGCTGGCCAGAACAACGGAGCTCATGCTGGGGCAGGTGGGTGGTAAATTGCTCCTCGGCTGGAGAAGGCTGGAGCTGCAGCATGAGTTGTGGGATGATTTAGCACATCCACTAAAAGTGCTCAAGGCTTTTCCTGGAATTTTAATGCAGACTTGACACTTACTGTGTCGCAAGTTACACATGTGGCCAGGCCAGGTGCTGTTGGTAGGACTGCATGTAATAGCGATGTCCCTCAGATGTGGATGGAGAAGTCTTCCTTTCATATGGAAAATGTGAATTGTTAGTGAATTGTCAGCAAATGGCAGCAATCTTGTCCATGCTATATTCTCTAGTTCTGAGGATCAATACCCTTGGTAGCGTGAGAGTATGTGGTGGTAAATGAAACATATTCTTCATGAAAATAAAAGGGAACATTGTAAGGATGACCGAGTAGACTTCTGTTTTTTGTCTTAAATCTTTCTTTGGTTAAGACCTCGGTTAAATGCTGTGTCGCAAAAGCAGATTTTGCTTCCAGAACATAATGATTGTGAATGAGGAGAGTTGTGGTGCAGCAGGAAGAGAGAGGAAGGGCTGCTGAACTTTCTTTTTCCTGATCATGTTGCTACTACTGCTGTCTTTGTTTTATCATGGTTTGATTTAGGGAAAGCTAATTAAATCCTTCTTCCTTTAGAATGGTAACTTTAGCCCAAGGATGGTCATAAAGTTGTCAAGTATGGCTCTGCTTCACCTGTCACTTATAAAGTTATATTAGGCTGACTTTGGT